>JAQGBT010000711.1:0-43751 GCA_034698585.1 Disparrhopalites patrizii | reverse complement strand
GAGTTAAGTTTCTCACTAGTAAAAGTATTTGTTTGCATAATAGTTCATATTCATACTACAGACATATTTTGTCTTTTACAAGCATTGAGCCTGTCATGGCGGGTCGAAACACTACTTTAGCCTTCTCTTGCACTGGTTGCATCTCACGCAGGACGCATTATGTGTATATCCTCAAATGACGCCGTCAAAGCAAGAGCTGAGGGTAAATTTGTGAGAGGCGTCGATACATATAGAATCCTCGGAGAGGGAAAGCGCATTACGGGGAAAGCCACGAGTTTTGAGAAACCAATTCATTTGCTAATTTCCAAGCTCCTTCCTCTCATTTAGCCTCAACCAAATTGCTTGGGAAAGAAAGCTGAAAAACTTCAATTATTCCAAAGTTTTGGATGGACTCATGTGGGGCAGAGGAGGAAGAGGCTTCTCTGAGGACCTGTCCTCGAGTCCTCACAGAAGCCACTTCCTCCGTATCCTTCCTCCGTCCTTTGCACCCAAGAAGAACTCCTTTATTTGTTTTCCTAAGGAGCCGGGGTGCATGTGGCAAGTGGAAATATTCCATTATTGGCCAGCCACCCACTGCCAAAGCAAAATCTCACTTGAGCTCCACACTAAATCTCTCCCTTGTTTTTACTGCCACAGCCCTGCACTTTTTTATTTGGCCTTTCTTCTCCCACCAGCTACTTCCTAGAGATCCACATACGCAGTAGTAATAATAATAATATTTGCAGCAGCGAGACAAGAGTCCTTGGCTAGGATATTGCGCTCCTTCGCCAGTGTTTATTTCTTCGGAGTTTATTTGATGAGTTCCTCGCCTATCTTTATTCCTCCACCACAGTTGTCCTTCCTCATTCCTTGCTCCCATTCTTTCTCCCACTATTTTCTTTCTGGGGCCTTCTGAGCCTCAAATACCAGTCTCGTGTACAGGATAACTTGATCTCGTGTGCAGCAAATCCATGCCATGGAATGGCCTCCGGCAAGTCTTATGTTGTAATATCCGGTTGCGAGAGTGCCGGGAGAAATTAGTTGGGAGAGAATGAGCCACCCTGTACGATGTAACGGTGGAGTGTTTTTGGAGTAATAAAGTTATCCGAATTCCATCTGTTCGTTGTGGGAGAATCCTTGCTGAGATCTACGAGAGCTTTGACAGTGTATCAAGCTGAGTGGAGGGATAAGGCGACCACAACCAGAGTCGAAGTCATGGCTCGGCTCCATCCCAGAGACTCCTACAAATTTCTCCTCCACATTTCTAGGGCTCCTTCCAAGTTTACTTTTCTTATTCGGATCTCCTCCAAATAGCGTTCATGAGCTGACAAGAACCTCAAAACTAATAAGCACTGTCACACCACACCCACAACGACCACCACACACGTCCTCCAACATTTTTTTACACGGCCTCAGTCTCTCTCTCTCAAATCTTACAATGTTCTCTCTCTCTCTCGCTCTCTCTCTCTCTCAGGCTCCTGTGATCCTTGACAAATCCTCCACATCATTCGCTTCCCTAATACACACTTCCTTGATCTTTCCCCTTTGTTTGTCACAAAAGGGGACAAGTAGAAAAAGTGCGAAGAAGCAGACTACAAAGGGATTTGTATACTTTATATGGGAATGGTCCATATCCA
This sequence comes from Disparrhopalites patrizii, assembly GCA_034698585.1. NCBI lineage: Eukaryota > Metazoa > Arthropoda > Collembola > Symphypleona > Sminthuridae > Disparrhopalites > Disparrhopalites patrizii. The sequence goes on along the minus strand of JAQGBT010000711.1, from coordinate 42,135 downwards.
TTCTTGGCAGGCTCTTTCCTACTATCGCAGACGCACGTAGGACAGTATCGACAATTTTTTTGTTTCCCGTCCCCGATATGGAGAAGAAGAAATTACATCATTCCTCCCATGCACCCCTTTGCATCTCCATGGCTTGGAGAAAGACACAATAAAAAATCTGGGGGTGGGGAAGAAATCCACCAGCAAGAACCAGCTTTTTCTTCCCCCCTGACGCTCTTTTAGGGAAGACGGAAATGCAATCTAGAGGGAAATTGCCGAAATGCCCTCCAGCTCCCTCCATCATTCCCATCATCAGAGTTCCCCTTCTCACTTGAAAAAGTCCACCCTTAAAGGACGGAGCATCGTTTAAAGGAAATGGCAGAAGAAGTTGCCGCTACTGGAATAAAAAAAACCTCGACATTAAAATTCAATGGTGTTCTCCCCCGTTTTTTCTCCGATTTCGTCAGAGTGGAAGACAAGACGAGGCCTCTTGTTGTACAAATATTCAAAGCCATCGCACGTTACGCACATCTGCACAATCACAGTAGAGAAGGAATAAAAAAAATTGAAGAAATTCCTTTCACTCAAAACAGTTGGAAAGGAAGAAAAAGGTCTTGAAAAACTCCTTGAAATCCTTTTGGGCAATAATGAGAGAATGTTAATTAACTCCATCCGAAGACACTGACTTGGAGTGAGGAGCGCTGATTCATGAGCGAGAGTCCATAGATTTTGGCTAAGATCATATATTCATCAGGGAAAGATGAATCTTTGTTAATCGACCATTTTATGTTTTGGTGATCATCATCAACATTGCCAAAGGAATTATTTCCCCCATAGATACTCCATTCCCCCCAAAAAAATCCTGTTGGATTCTTATGGGGAAATATACATACTTACATAAGATGCATAAATTGAGGTGAATGGGTAGGAATCCCATTGGCAGGGCCTCTCCCTTGACTACTAATGCGGAGGAGGGGGACCCCGACAAAGGGAGATTTATTCCTTGAATTCCCACATCTTATCTTCATTTGAGGCCATTAAAGGGATTTTAATTAAACTAAATACCTCATCTAACTTCCGTTATCGCCTTTTGACAGACCTCCCTTTTCACCCTCCCCAGCCGCACATTCCCTATGCAGTCTTTATGATGAGCTTCCAAGCCTCACCTCACAAGTCACAATGTGCATCTGTGCCTAAAAACATCAGCTCACCATCCCAACAAGGAGTCTTTCCTGGGCTGGTCATAAGAAGAGCAAGAAATGGAGGAGGTGGAAGAGTGCTCTACCAGCCTTTTGCTCTGCCAGCCTTTCTCTTACCGTACACCTTTGATTTACTCAACTCCCAAGAAAATGATTTGGTCCGTCCTAATTAGAATAGAGAAATGCAGCGACTGTTTTGCAACCGTTGATAAAAAGAGAAGAAGCTGAGAGAAGACCAGACAAGTCCCACGTATCTGCATCTGACCAATGATGATTATGTAATTTTTTTACGTCTCAAGAACAAGAAATTAACTGTGTGCATGACACGTCCGCAACGACTTTATCCCGAGGGAATCCGCGGACCATTCTCTACACTCTTTTATGAATCTCTTTGGGAATATGACCAAAGAATGATGTAGCATGTGTTGTTGTGAGTTATTTTTTGCTTTCCACCAGGACAAAGTGCACCTTTGTTACGATTAATCATGGGCGAGAAAAGACCTACTCATCCCTGTGCACGGGAGGAGAGGGAGGCCGTTGAATGTGAACGGACATGATCATCAGCCTCGTCAATCTCCTTATTGCGCCCATTTACCGCCTTCACACTCAGGGCTATTGTCCCAGCCGAGATGGCTGGGGAAAGAGAGAGAAATCAGGGAGGGAGTAGATTGGAGGTGCACTCAATTATTGGGATCTCCTCAGATCTCGTCTGGGACAGAGGAAGAAGGAGAGGGAGAGGTAGAGACGAGGAGACGTGAGAGGCAGAGAGGGAGAGAGAGAGAGAAAGGGAGAAAGGGAGGAGAGCACACCGGGTGTTGCTCATATCTTCATTTGCATGCAAATCTGCTCAGTTGAAATAGATATGTGCGTAATAAATATGATAATTTGACAAGTTGTGCTCAGCCTCTCTCTCTCTCATCCACTAGCAAGATGAGTGGATGAAGACGCTAGTTTTGGTCTGGGCTGTCTCTCCATGCCCTTCAGTAGTGGCTGCCGACTAATCTTAATAGATCCACAATCATTAACTTGCTACTATTATGACTTCTCCATCACATGTTTATATGAGCCATTACTCACTCATTCCAATTCTCTTCTTCCAATCTCTCTCTCTCTCTCTCTCTCTCTCTCTCTCTCTCTCCATTTCCCCTGGAGCATGGGGATGGACCAGATCTCACGTTGTAATAATCCGCACATATGTACGTACATAAGTGCGAAGGCATATGCATACGGTGTACACCTAAGCAGGATTGAACAAAGGGATGCGGTTGGACGGCAGAAGAGAGAAAAAAGTTTTGTCTAGTGTTTGAAACGGCAATATTTATGGTGCTAGTTACACTCCATTCAGGAGATAGGGATTTCCCCCAAAAAAAAATTCTTGAAGCTTGAAGGTAAGGAAAACATTTTCTTTTATCGTCCTTATCATAAATCACGGTGCGGATTCCTTCTATAAGCCCATTAATTACGTCAATGTGTTTCAAAGAGAGCTTTCTACCACAATGCCAGGGAAAGAGGGAATAGACTGGGAGAGAGATAAAGCCGGGATTGCCTATTTGCCCAGGAATGTCTTATGGGACTACAACATCCTTTGACCCCACTCGAGAGTGGCAAGAGTTCATATGAGAGGCAATAATGGCCGTCTTCTCTGTACATGTTCATTTTGTAAGCACATATTGTCATTATTATTATCATTATGACCACGTCGCAGAGCAAACTGGATCCCGAATAGTGGGAAAAGGTAATGAAAAGCAAGTGCTAATTAGAGGAGTGTCCTTCCATTTTGCAAGGCAGGGCTTGAGGTGGATGAATGAAAAGAAAAAACTTGTGTCGAAGGAGTGAGTGCGAAGACGACGGAAAAAAAGGAGAGGAGGAGAGGGCAAGTTCTGGGGAAAACTTTCTTCTGCTTAACTTCTCATCTTCAAGAGGCATCAAGATGATCCTCTTCCTGGAATTAGGTGCGGAGAGGAGGAGAAAAAGTGGATGCTCGGAGATGAACAAGATGAGCAAGATGGGATGGCTAAGTTGATCATTTTTGTCAAAGGGAAATTGAAGGGAAAAAACAAAGCGTGTGTGTAGGAGAAATGGGAAGGTTCATTAAATGGAGTAAAAGAGAGCGAGTGGAAGATTGCTATGTATAGTTATGGGAGAGTAGGAATTTCTGTCGGAGCGGCTCCTCTCTGTGTGTTTTAAACCAAAAAGAAAACACGTGGGGGAAGAGCATGAAAAAATACGAAAGAGTTGGAGCTGGAATGGGCTGGAGGAAGAGGAGAGCAAAGGAGAGAGAGAGAAAGAGCAGAGAGAGAGAGAGAGAAGAGAGTGCAGAGAGAGATGTGAGAGACGAGAGAGAGAGAAGTTATGTTGAGAAAGAGATGTTGAACGAAGTTGTGTTTATAAAAGAGTTACTTCCTCCTCGTGAGTGGGATATTAGGAGTACGGGGAAATGCTCAAGTTAATAAGGAGGCGAGTGGAGACGAGAGAGCTTCATTATTCCATCTTTCGTCTCCCTCTCGTCTCTCTCTCTCTCTCTCTCTCTAAGCTCTCTCAAAGAAAAATTCACATTCCCATTAGCACGGCATTTCATCATCAGATGAAGGAATTTTTATACCTACAAAAGTCCCGAGTAGACATGGAGTGTGTGTGTACATATGCGTATGTGATGGAGCGCCGGGTAAAGCACATCCCTTTGCCTTATGACTCGGTGCAGGAACACTTTTTGTTTTTCATTAATAATGCACCACTCTCAGGCTTCCTCCAGACTCGAATTTTCTTTTCTCACGTTTTTTCTCTCTCTTTTTCTCTCTCACTCGCTCCTTCCTTCGTCGTTTCTCGCATTTCCTAGCCTAAAAAAAATCCTCATTGTTGACAGTTTCCAGCTCTTCTCCATAAAGTGCATGGGTAGGCCTCTGCAGGCATGCATGTTGACTGTGTTAATAATTAAAAAATTCCAGCCGTACTCCGGTCCTCCCAGCGGCGGTGGAGTGCACACCAAAAATGTGTCTCTCTCCATATTCCACCCAACATTTTTTTCCCCGGTAGAAAAACAAAGTTTTGAGCTCCCTTTTCGTCAGCACATGTAAAATGGTTGACAAAAATTCAAATTTTGCAAGAATCCCCTTGGCATGGAATGGGGAGACCTCCTGGCTCCGTTTCCGAGCATTAATTCGCCCCCTCAGAGCAAGTGAGAGAGAGGAAATCAGTCTTCCAGATCAGCTCTCTACCTTTGAGGATAATGATCTGCTCTTTGTTTTTCCTCCAACAAGATTAGGCAAGGGGAAATTGGAGAGGTAGCACTTAGCCAGAGCATTAAATTACGAAAGGCCTTTGTCCTCGCACTCATTTTACTTTTAAATAATCATTACCAAATTCTCTCGTCAGTCTTTGGTGGGGGGAGCGGGCGAAAAAAAAAAGTAAGTCCTTAGCAAATGTCATCAAGCAAATGCAGGGAGTATTTTATGTAAATGTTGCGGAAAGTTAAATCTTGTTGAGCAGCAGGAAAGAAACGAGAGAGAGAAAAGAGAGAGAGAGACAAGAGTTGTGTAACGATAAGAGAGGCAAAGTTTGCAAACTGGAACAAGAATAACCTGTAGCTGTTAGTGGTTGATGAGAGGCTGGTGAAAAGCTCCTGTGAGAGAGTCTCCGCTTAAATGAGATGTCAGTCCACTTGCAGTGACGAAGTGGCGAGAGAGTGGAAAAAAAATAATAGAAATAATTTTTAATATAATCAAGAACAACAACTGGAGTGGTAGTAAAGGGAAAACAATATTTCAACCTGTCAACAGTCAACTGATTATTATGTACACACTTTTCCCTCTCTTCTTAAGTGCCCCTGCTCCCATGGTTAAATTATCCTCCACATTTTTTTCCACGTCCACCAACTCTTCCCGTCAATTAACAATGTGAGCCCCGCATTAAAATGTGCGGCAAAAAAAAAAAACTTGTCACATCCTTTTTCATTGATCGTCTCCCATGTCAAATGAGTCGTTGAGACCCCAACAAACTGAGAAAAAAAAAGAGTTTGGCACAATCCTGCGAGGATGTTTTTTCAGCACACAATGGCATAGTTGAAAATATTTCTTTTGACAATAAAATATTTGGTTGGGAAGAGAGGAAAGAAAGGATGGAGGAAGTATTTGGGAGAATGGGGAACAATGGACACAATTGGGCTTTCTAATCAGATGATAAATAATTTCAATTTATTCATCCTCAAGACTGGGCAGAATTCCTCCTCTTTTATCTTCTCCATCTTCTTCACTTGCGTGTGTCAATACATCATCCGCCAACTTTCCTTTCTTCCCTCGAATTCCTCTTTCTCCTCCAAGTCCCGCTCAATCCTCAATTATTCTCTCTTTTATTGTCGCGCTAGATTCCTCTTCTTCTCTCCTCTTCTGGCTCGTGTCTCTCTCTCTCTCTCTCTCTCTCTCTCTCTGTCTCTCGCTCTCCCTCTGCCTCCACCGTGTCTGCGGATCCATTGTGTGGAAGGAACCTTGACTTTTATTCTTCGTGGCAGGAGAAGGACAAGCTCCAAAGCTAGTTTTGTGAGTTCTTGTAAAAGCTCACAGACACGATTTCAATGGTTCCTTTAAAGCGTACTTTATTATCATTATTAATATTCCTTCCCCTCCTGCGTTTTTTACTACGTTTTTTTTTCAACTGCTTTGACGTTACACACTGGGAAGGTCAGTATTTGAAGAGTTCCTCCATGGTTTAAAGTTCCCCTCAAAGTTTACATGCACAGGGGATACTTTATAGCCGAAGAAAAAAAATGAGTGTGTGCGTGTTGGACAAAAGATGTTTGGAAATTTGTAACTCACTCCATGCGCTTGTGTGTACTCAGTTTATGATTTCTCCAGTCACTTGAACAATGCCAGAACGTCATTCTGAGCAACTGAGAATTCACATTTATGCATTTTCTCCCTTTGTGAGCAGAAAAAGCCTGTCCAAAGGATTTCTTCACACCTCGTTCCTCTTTACAGAGACGAGGAGGTGCAAGAGATTCCCTTCCACTCCTCTTCCTCTCTGCCTGCCTAACAAAAAAAAACACCTGCAAGCTGTGAAGAGCGTTAAGACAAGTTTTTTTGCTTAGCCACGGGAATTTACTCACGAAATAAAAAAGGCTTTTGCCAACAAACATTTTTTTGTTAGAGGAAAGATTTGTATTATCTAAAAGAGCGTTTCTTCACCAACAAATGGCTGAACATGTTTGAGAGCTCATATCGATCTGAACATTCTTTGTTCCATGAAATTTTTGAGAGAATAAAGGAGATCATATTCCTCGAAATTCCAATAACGACTCAAATTGGAAAAGAATGGAGGAGGATGAGGAGGATGAGGAGGATGGAGTAAGTACAAGTGTAGGAAGTGAGGAGGAACAGAGGAGGATGAGAATGTAATATGCCTTGAGTGAAGGCACGCATGTAAATGATGGCAAAAATGATGGAGAACGTGTACAGGATGCCCATTTACATTTTGCATCCCTTTCCCGTCTAAACTAAACATCGTGGAAGCATAAAACCACCGAGGAACCTCCTATAACATTAGCCATTAAAATTGGCTCGTAAAACAGCTTTGTATACATTTATTTTCGTCCATGGATGCAGAACAGCAGAAGTTGATTTTATGGTAGATTTTGATGATCGAAGAGCGAGAAAATCGACATGGCAAATCACATCGGGACTTTTTGCACTAGATCAGGAATCAATTTTAGAACAAGCCATGCTTTTTGTAATACTTCTACAATTTTAGTTGAAGCTGCAAAGGGACTGAAAACGTAAATTGGCATTCTGTACACGCACTCTGAAGCATTGCTGCCGAAAAGGAGAGAGTTAATGGGGAAATTTGAGCTTACTCCTTCGTAGTCCTTCCGATCCGAATGAGCTGAGCTGGTATTTCATATGAAAAATGACAAGCGGATGAATCGGGAGGAAGTAATGGATTGAGAATCCAGCAGGATCAAGCATCTGTGGAGAAACACAAGGAAAAAAATCGAATTATTGTTCAGTGTCCACTATAACATACGCATATAGTACTACTCATACACACGGCCATTGGCAATATCATAGCTGAAGGATCAGATGATGGCAGAGGGAATCTCGGGAAGAAATCCTCAACTACCCACGAGGAAATCAGATGGAGCGAAGGATCTCAGAAAGCTACGAGGGCCGCTCTGGTCAGTCGGGGCCTTTCCTATTAACTGATATAAGCTGGGCAAGAAGAAGGAACAAGGGAACGGCGGAGGAGGACTGAGGAGGAGGACGTGAGGGGAAGAGAGGAAGAGGGGAAGAGGGGAAAATCTGCCAAGATCATATCACTCTTTGTACATAATGTCAGCCTTCCATTCCTCTCTCCATTTCTGGACGGTCAAGGCTTCCATCCGTGTGTTCTACTTAAGACGCACATATCCCAAAAAGTGCGTGCTTTCCTATCCCTCTCTCTCCCTCTCTCTCTCTCTATCTCTCTCTCTCTTCCTCCCTCTCTCTCTCTCTATCTCTCTCTCTTCCTCTCTCTCTCTCTCTCTCTCTCTCTATCTCCCTCTATCTATCCCCCCTCTCTCTCTTCCTGTCTCTCTCTTATCCCAAACCCGGGAGATGGGTCGATCCCGCCATTCGGAAACCATAAAAGATACTACACACCCCTGGCACAAAAACTAGGGATCTTTCCCAGCCAAATGCTCCGACAATACCTCTCGGAGAGTAAAGAGGCTAAAGGAGAAAGTAGTGAGGAAGAGCAGCACAGGTAAGAAGAGAAAGAGAGGGAAAGGGAGAGGTCAGAGGGAGGAAGGGAAAGTAGAGAAAGGAGAATATTTGGAGTTTAAAAACGTGAGCCGATCCCCCTGAAACTCCAGTGCGTCGTTAGTAGACTTCTGATCTGGCATTCAGTAATGGCCTCGTCTCATGCCTTTGACTATTGGGAATGGGAGAAATAATAAAACCCGGATGCGGAATACATTTCGACCGTCTCCACACTTCCTCTCATCATTTGGTGGTCTGTCTATGTGTCACTAATGCCCTCGCACTCCGCGCTCCGCTGATCGTCAGTCTCTTCGTCAGCGTCTGGCACAACAAACTTCACGCTACACGCATTGTCATCATTGTTACTCCAGTCATTACACGGATCCTCTTTTTCTCCGGGAATCCCCCACTCCAGTCAGTTTTTCCTCCTTCCTCTCTAAATCCCTCTCTGCCTTTCTTAGAGACGGCTAATAAATGAGGGCAAGGAGGAGAAATGATAAATTTGACCCGATTCGGAATCAATTGCGGTGAGATTAATACATGCCAAGGCAGCCAGTTCATCCCACCAATCATCCTCTCTCAGACACACTTTCATTTCTCTCTCCATCTCCCTCTTTCCCTCTTTCCCTCTTTCTCCCTTTCTCTCTCTCTCCCAGCCCTCGCTGTATCTGTTTCAGGTACTCACTCAACCAGTGCCACCTTGTCCAACTGAATAACTTACAGACTTCCACCATTTATTAAGTTCCGCCAAGGCCTTTCCCATACCAGAGTTCAGAAGCCTCCGTTTTTTGGAGGAGTCAAAACACATCTATTACTCAGGTTGCTACATTTAAAAAAAACAGCGGTCCCAGTTGGCTAGATTCCTCTATAGCGAAATTAGATCACTAGCTTTTACCAAGTCGGAGGGATTGTAAGTTGTTAATCAGGAAAGATTGATGGAAAGTGCGAATTGCTTTTTGGCCGGAAAATAATATTATTCTCGTGACCTCATTTTTTTTAGGAAGCCATCCACGTTTCGTAATTATGATTAAGAGGAGTAAAAAGTCGAAGATATGTTTGGATTAGCAATATTTGTGTCTTACTCCTCCGAGAGCAATCACCTTGAAAAGGGCCATTACTTTCCCTCAATTTTTAGGGGTCCCACGACATCCAGTATTAAAAGGGGGATAAACTTTTAAGATGCCCAATAAATCAAGAGTATGATCTATTTATGGTACAATGAAGCTCCTCCGCTCTCGTCTCCCTCCATGTGTATTTGCGTACATATTCCTCTGCCAGTCACTTAGGATGTGTAGGCGAGGTTAGTTTCAGATAAAGGCTTGTTTGGCGTTTTGCGGCGTCATTTGGAGAGAGCGAAAGAGTGAGAGGAGAGGGAGAGGGAGTGATACATGCGGCATTCTCAGTGGAGCGCCAGGAGAGCGAGGTAAAAACAGCTCGGAGGGACAAGTTAAACAAACTATCGTTAAATATTTTATAGGAATTCCGTATATCCATAAATTATTCCTATTCTGACATTCTTTACATAATTTTAGAGGCGAAACTACTTTGGGAGGCTCCGCCGGGAAACCTTACGTCATGATCAACGGGAAAACTCCTCATTCTCCCCTGCCATCCATGCACCGTGCAATTGCAGAGAGAGAGAGAGAGAGAGATCTGGAAAGAGGAGAGATCAAGAGAGAAATGCGGAGAGGAGAGAGAGAGCAGTAAAGAGTGAGAGAGTGGATGTGGAGAGGAAAGGGAGTGAGAGAGGAGACGAGACACGAGAGAGAAAGAGTCATGGCTACGTAACATGATACAAAAATTGTATATTTTGGCCAGAGGCAGTTTGTTTACGTGCCGGCATAATCCTCACACAAAAACATACCAGCTCCCTTCTCACTCTCCCACCTTCTTCCTTCTCTCTCCCCGCGAGCTCATCCATACGAAAGGTGGGAAAGAGGGAGTCTGGGAGAGTATGAGTGGAGGGAGATTGGAGAGTGGCGAGAGAGCAGGGAGGAGGGAGGAGGACGAACGGTAGGAGAGACAAGATGAAGAGAAGTAGGCAGGAAAATGTACATTACGCGATATTTATTTGGGGAGGAAAGAGCCAAAAACTGGAAACAGTAAATTTGAATCCGGATGTTGCTCTAATGCACGAGTGTGGCAGAGGCAAGTTGATCTGACAACCTACACGGCCGCTCTCTCTCACAACTCCTGGAGAAAGCAAGGAGGGAAACGGAAGAAGGCGAGAGGGGGAAGAAATGAGTTCCAAATAACCCTTGAATGCTTGCGAATACCTAGCCGAAGTAAACCACGATCATGAATAATAAATTAGTTCCAAGACCTACCAACAACCCCCACTTTCCTCTCTTTCTCCATCTCTGCTCTCACTCACTCTCTCTCTCTGTCTCTCTCTCTCCTTCACTCTCTATCTCTCTCTGTATGTGTCTCTCTCTTTATCTCTCTCTTTCTCTCTCTCTTTCTCTCTCTCTTTCTCTCTCTCTCTATTTCGTTCTCGTTTCTGTTGTTCCCAAGTTTTACGAGCAAACTCACAATTCCTCGTATTGAGCCATTTCATTTCCCCAAACTGTCTGCGAAAACGAGGGAAATTTCAAAGTCAATCTAGTCCAAAGGGAATGCCAACGGCGACGGACAAGATCGAATTCAAATGGTTGGAATTCATTCAAAATTCACCAGCCCTTCCTCCCCTAAAACTCTTCTCCTCCTCCACGCACACTTGCATTGGGAAAGGAAGTAAATTGAGCGAAGTGCGTGGAGGATGAAGCCCCTCACATCTTCCCAAACTCCCTTGGAATCCAACTTTTAATCTTATGCAAATCTACAAGTAATGCCCACTGTTTGGGGGCGAGTGCGAATCCCTCCATCATCCCTGCTCCATCGCCTTCCCCTTTCTCCTCCACTTTTGCAGGGAAGAAGCAGAAAAAAAGTGGTGTGGCTGAAATATAAATCAATCTTGTTGTAGTTGTTTCTCCCAAAATTACCAAGCTTCCAAGTGCAGGATGGGATCCGTCTACATACGGACTACACGGGGATTGAAGGGAGGAATGTTCCTGGAATTGAGAGGTAGGAGGATTGGGTGGAAATGTTTCCATCATTCATGATTTTCATATCCCTTTCAATTCCCATTCCCTCGCAATTTCCTTCCGTCGAATAAATTCCGGGTGGAAAGAAGTCCGGAGAAGATGGACGGGCGGCGGAGGGTTCCTGCCCGAGCCCAAGTCATAACTTACGTCACAAATAGGACGTAAACACTGATGGTATCATCTCCAATATGCTCTCTCTCCTCTACCTATAATCATTCCTTCACTCATAACTCATACTCACATAATGACCACTTTCTTCCTCCGTCCAGCATGATCCCTCCCCCTGTTTTGTATTTGATAATCAGGAATAACCGGGAATAACGGGAATGATGAGGAAGGGCGTGTGTGGTTGCCGGGTGACGGGATTTCATTTCCCTTCCACTTGGCCACATCCTCCTGGACAGCGGATGATGAAAAACTTGAGAGAGACTGAAAGGACGGAGACAGTAGCGACCCCGGCCCCAGCAATAAAATTACACCAAAGCCTGCCAATCAATCTTCATTTTATTATTTCATCCCTACATAAAAGGGAAATGTATTCCTTCTCTCTTTATTTCTGCCGTCCCGCACTCCCCCTCTGTTTTACTCAGATGGAGGATCGTCCCACACACTCACGCGTGTCTCTCCAAGGGGAGAGCGCCCTCCTCATTTTGTTGGACGGCGGTTGGAATCGTGCGGGGAGTGACCATGTAGTCACTATATAGACTAGTGTCCGTATAGGCTACTCCAAATGTGCATCTCCACATTTACATAGAGAGATATCTCACTAGGCTTTTCTCTAGAAAAGACGTATTCTTGTCCTTTTCCAGCAATGTATGCCGTTACCCATTAGAATAAACACACGCCGGTTCTTTTGTAGGCTTCCAATAAAATCGGGGGGAAATTTAAGGAACGTTGGAAGAGGCAGGGGGAAGGAGACGCAGGGACATAATACAAAAGTTTTTCAGTGTCCAAATCGACAGCTGGTCTTCAGGGATTTTGGCTCGAAAAACGAAAAGAACGTCCTTCTCTTTTCAAGGGGAGAGTTGAACGTTTTATTCAGCTTATACATATAGGACGGAGCCACATGAAAAAAAAATACTTTTTTGAGGTCCCATGGTCCCAGGACAATAATGGACAGAAGACTCTTTGTGAGAAGGGAAGATGGTGCAATGGAAGAAGCAGATACCCGGATGAACCTTTGACTAAGTAGCTCTTGGAGAGACGGGGATAAGGCCTTTCCAGGCTGACACCAAAGAATTTTCGGGGGACGAAAGGAGACAGCGGATTGTTGCGAGGAACATGCCGAGAGACAACTTTTTCCCCTCCGCCGCCACCGTCGCCTGCCAACTTCAAGCGAAAGTGTGGATAATGAGTGGGAAATATTGACATTTCCCTCTAAGTGAGATAAATGCCTTCTTTCTGGATACAATTTTGACTTTTGTGATTAGCGCCGCATCCCCCCGCGTTTTCATTCCGGCCTCGTGCACTCTTAAAACCCACTTTCTCCGCCCGCTCCTCATAAGCTCGTGAGAAATCAAATCAAAGAATTCAGGGCTTTCCTTTCCCACAAGTCATACGAGGGGATCAACGTGCATATGAAGGTATTAGTGAGGAGTGGGGAAAAGTTACATTTCCAACGAGGAGATTGGCCAGTAAATTCCCTAAAGTACAGCGCATTCTCCTTGTTTTGAGATTTTTTCCCTCCACTTCACACCCCGCTGCACACGATACGTTAATGTCTTGTTGTGTAAAAAAAGTAGGAAATGTGGGAGTGCAGCATTGCATTAACAAGGAGAAAGGACAAGGGAGAGGAGCGGGAAGATTTAAAGGAGAAGATGGCTAGCCACTAAAAAAATTCCCAAAATCCCTGGGTTCGCATTAAATTATAAAAAAAAGGAGTGAGTGGAGGGAGATTTGGATGTGTGCTGAGAAGTGGGCTGGTGTGCTTTGTCGTAAATTGTATATTCGCCCAATTCCAAAATCCGTTCAAGTTGTACTTTACAAAACACATTACACATTCCACCCCAATGAAGTTTTGATTTATAGGAGAGAAATCAGAGCGATTAGGAAGCGGTTTACGCTCTACTCACTCGTGCCAAAATCCAATGTAAATCCAATGGCTCCTCCACTCCTCATCCAGGACCAGCACACACACGCACTAACCCCCCCTCCCCCCCACATCCCATCCAAAAACCTGAGCTTAAGAAAAAGGAAGGGTTGGGAGGGAGAGAGAGAAAGAAGAGGAGATGAGGAGAAACGGAGAGACGTCCCTCATTCCCCTTAAGGAGTCTCCAGAGAAATGTCCTCTCCGTACTCTCAAGGTAAGGAGGGAAGTCAGTAAAGTCTTCCCGTACATATTTTACGGCCTTCCTCCCCCACAACGGCTTCTTTCTCCATTCTACGCTTTCTTTCTCTCTCTAATATCCTCTCTAATCTCGTCCTTTTCTCTTCCCACAATTTAATTGTCCACTTCACACGTCATCGTGTCTCTGAAGAATTGTCCAGGCATTTCTCCATCTCCTTCCCTGAGTAAAAGTCGGTGCACCTCCCCCGATTCCTCTTCCTCTCCTTAGCACGGAGGAAGACGCAAATAATTTAAAGTATTATTTACAAACAAGAAGCACACTCCAATAAGCAAACATGCTCACATTAAACTTAATGGTTTGTTCCTCAATCCCTTACGGTCTCCTTTCCTTCCTCGGAACACCAAGCCAGCACTCTGAGGGCTTTATATGTACAAAAATATCCAGGATTGTATGAGGCTGTTGGATTCTGTAGCATATAGCCTAAGATCTCCGCACAGCCACATAGTTTTTACGTGCTTTCGTCCGGCGGAACATTTTATCCCTTTCACTTCCACCGCCTGTCGGCTGTTGTGGTGAGAGGAAGAAGTAATTTTAGTTTGTGGACTTGGAGCCAAGTTCAATGTTTTTGAGTGGAGGAAAGTGGGGAGTAATTACGAAGCGGAGGGAATTTCATGTCTCAACTCCTGACACGGTGAGATGAGCTCTCTCTCTCTCTCTCTCTCTCTCTTTCACTGTCTCTCTTTCACTGTCTCTCTTCTGAAGTGAAGGAAAAAAATGAAGAATGCAATCACAACTAATCTGAATGTGGCACACGTGCTCCAACTTTGACAATTAGTTATGAAAAGAGCCATTCATTCCCCCATCTCCCTGCCGTAATGTGGACGTGAATTTATTTAGACTTGTCTTTATTATGACATTCCACTCCTCTCAACTTGATCTCAGTCCACAGACTCTTCCATGGCTCTCTCCTCATCCATTTCCTGTAATTGTGAGTACAGAGTGAATACAAACAGAGGAGTGCATATTGCCCTCAGCCACAACCACATCCCGAACATGCATATCGCGGGGAAGAACACCTTATAAGAGCATGTTATTATGGACATGGTTTTTGCATCTACAGCACATGTTACATACTTCATTACCTTTGTGCATCATCCACCAAGGAATCGACACGCTGCAATGGACTCCCTGTCAATATGTACTCCTAATATGCAAGCCAAGTCCTTGTGGCAGTCATCATAATAATGATAGAGCCTCCGCTTCCATCCGGATCATCTTTCCTCTTTCTCTCTCTCTCTCTCTCTCTCTCTTTCTTTCTCTTTTTCTCTCTCTCAGTCTCCTCTCTGTCTCTCTCCGTCTCGTCTCACTCCCACTTTTTGTTCTGCTCAATGAGATAGCGTCATTATGATGAGTTCCCCCATGCTGTCATAACAAAGCTAAATCCTTCATCCATTACTCTCATGCAGATCCTCCAATTCCCCCTCTCGACGTGGGCACAGCTTGTGCTCGTAGCTCGTACTTCCGACCAGAAAGCCTTTCTCAAACCGTCTCCGGTCCATCATACAAACACACTGCGCATTTAGGGATCCTCCAAGGAAAACAGAGACAGGGAGAGGGCGAGAGGACGAGAGGAGCAGCGAGAGAGAGAGAGAGAGAGAGAGAGAGAGAGAGAGAGAGAAACAGGGATGCTGTCAAAGAGGGAAAACAAAGAGCGACGCCGTAAATAAAGGGAAAAAGAGAGAGACGGAGTATCAAGAGACGCAGTGGAGGACAGAGATTGAGGGGGCAGATAAAAAAAAAAGCAAATTGTGCTATGAATAGCAGAGCGGAGGATGGTGAGTGAGCATCTCGCCGAATGTCAAAGTCTAATCGCATTCTCTATTACTCTTACCATTCTTTGTACTTTTCGTGGCTCTTGAACGAGTTGACTACGAGGGCAGGCGGGGAGCGAGAGAGAAAGAGAGAGAAATGGAAAGAGAGAGAGAGAGCGAGAGAGAGAGAGAGAGAGAGGAATGGGACAAATGCGAAACCTGTTGCGGATTTGCTCCATCAAGTTGAGAATTATCTTTGACAATGCCTGTTATACCACACTATTCCATACGGATCTCATAAAATGCTCAGGTATGGGGCATTCTTTCCTTTTCCCACTCTTTTCCCTCTCCAACTGCCGCCTC
Source organism: Disparrhopalites patrizii (assembly GCA_034698585.1). NCBI lineage: Eukaryota > Metazoa > Arthropoda > Collembola > Symphypleona > Sminthuridae > Disparrhopalites > Disparrhopalites patrizii. The sequence goes on along the minus strand of JAQGBT010000711.1, from coordinate 26,687 downwards.
TTCCTTTCCTCGCCATACTGCGTTATTTGCAACTGCACAAGCCATAAGCCACATAATGGGAAGACGACAAATGTAGAATGAGCAGATCCCAATATCATTTGCTACGGAGGACTTTTCCGAGTGTGAAAAAGGTGAGAGAATCCCAGAGCTGAGGTCGGCGCACCGGTGAAGGCTGTGTGTTTGGTAGAGATTGTGTAACGGTCGCATTACACGTGAAATCCTCCAAAAAATGCTACCACACGCCTCTTTATGATCCGAAGCATAACATTAAAAAAAATCTCTATTGAGTCCCTGATAGAAGCCATGAAGAAAGTCCTACCCCCAATGGTAAATACACACAGCTTGAGAGACTCCGTATGCAGCCAACTTGTTTCCCCATCCACACACTTACACGAATCAATGGCAAAGATGTGTATGTAGATTTCCTTAGTCTCACCAGGGCCATGAGGATACGTAAGAATGTGAGGGAGATAACAAAGGGTTGTGCATAAGGATGTATGAAGAGAGAGACAGAGAGAGAGAGAGAGAGCGACACTGCAGGAGTCCAGGGATGTAAGGAAAGCTCATTTGTCTCACGTCCACCAAGAGTCGGTCTACCACCACTTCGACAACAGCTGGGATTAACTTAAAGAGCTTCAGAATCAACACCAACAACCTAATCCAAACCTTCCCTCACATACCTTCCATTTCTCTCTCTCTCTCTCTTCTCTCTCTCTCTTCTCCCCTTCTTCGTCTCCATCCTCTGTCATTTGTCTTCCTATTAAAACCCGCTTAAGCCCACTCGTCTCTGTCCACACTCCGCTTCCTCGTCAGCCTCCCCTTGCAAAGAAACCCCTGAAAAATCTCTCCCTGTCTTCATTGGCTCTTCCTACTGCTGACCTATGTATACCGTTTCTCTGTCACTTGGCAATGTCCGGCTTTATTAGAATTATTAATGTCCGTCCCCTTCCCACCCGACATGACTGAAGGTGGACAGGCGAGATTTCTCCCAAAATCTGACTCCGAGTAGGAAGTTACTCAGCATGTCAGCATGTACTGCTGTCTTTCTCATAACTCTTCTCCGTCCCTCGCGCACCAACCGTCTCCCCAGCTAATCTGCATGGATGCTTAAGTCCATTAGTTTAGTACTACAAAAAGCTATTACAGGGAAGACGAGGAACAAGTGAGAAACAATTAAAAGGACTTGGGAATGAAGACGTTATTATTCTGTCTTTCAGGGACAAAAGAGCGTCAGAAGTTGGGACATTTACAAGTGACTTTATTTTTTTTTTGACTCCTTCAAAAATTCTCATTCAAGATTCTGCCCTCAACCATTTTGTAGTTGCCAGCGGATAGAATAGGATGAGGATGGGAAGGGAGAGCAGAGGACGGTGGCGGGGAAATGAACACGAAAAACCACTTTCATAACGATCCTCTTGTGCTTGGTAATTGAGCACACTCGGATTTTTGCTTACATCTCTCATCCATGTTTCCTCCGCCCAACATCTCTTCGCACACAATAAAAGACTTAACTTCAAGTGAAAAACTTATTTATTTCTCCGGAGACAACGGCCCCAGCAAAAAAATAAATAAATCGCTACTCCCTTTCCTCTGGGCTTCCTCTGCTTCTTGGGCTGCACTTGGAAATGGTTGAGGCCATTGCATTATCACATTAGGAGGGGAGAAGAGATGCGAGAGAGCCTCTGCGCATTCTTTACGAGTGTGACACAAATATTTTCTAGAATACAACAGCATGAGAGAAGTTTATGAATTTTTCCACAGTTAATAAGTGTCAAGCCACCAGGCTCTTCCTCACATGCGAGAGACTTTAATCGGGCTAAATAAAAGATGAACGACCATCCAAGTGAGGAGCTTCTTCTCGTCTCTCCAAAAAATACAAAATATGCGAGCATTCATATAAAGCCCAGCATAATTGTCGTAAGAGAGAGAGAGAGAGAAAAATGAGCAAAAAAAAAGCTTCCTCTGTCTGTACAAGGCTTTCTCTAGGGAAAAAATGTGGAGGGGGGAAGAGGAAAACAAATAAAGAAAATTTACAATGAAACCAGCATTATTTTGTAATTTAATGCTTGCCTCATAATAATGCTGGCCATTTATCACAAAACTCAAGTCATAATACACAAGGCCCACTACCTCCGCAAAACACTAACTACTGCACACAGGCAGAAGGCTTTGCAGTGGCACACAAGAACAACAACAAAAAAGTTGGAGAAGAACAAGTAAAAAATCCTTTGCTTTACGTCGACTTTTCCCTGTTTATACTTTCCGATTCCGCTCTCTCTCTCTCTCTCTCTGCTCACCAAGCTCTGTTGCACTTGTGTTTATGGATTCCAAAAGAAACTATGTTTTTCCTGTCTCTCTCTCTCTCTCTCTCTGCCTCTCTCCATCTATCTCTTTACCTCCCCGCGATCTGTGCAGCTTCTTCCTTTCTCCCAAGGATCTACGTTCCCAAGGATAAGTTTGCTATTAAAGCATTTCTTGGAGGGAGTGTACATAAAAAAAAGTTGGGGAATTTTTCAGTTACTCTGCTGTCCCGTTAAAAAATCTCTTCATCGTCTTGCGGTACACTTATTCCATTGCTACACACTTTATTTTCCCTCCGTATTTTCCCTCCGTTCACATCCTCCAGTACCCGGAGAGACCACGAGGGATGTAACAATTCCAAAGAAAAGATTTCGCCCCTCAACGCTCCCGCACTGCATATATCCAGACAAGAATGGGGAGAAAAAAACAGGGAAAAAATCTCTTCAATGTTCTGCAACCGGAAACCTCCTGGAGAGAAACCTCTTTCCGGTCCCCTTTTTTCCCCCGTCTTCTTATATTTATTTTTTAGCTTTCTCCCTTTGCGATTTCTCCCTGCAGATCCTACCAAGGTCCAGCTTTAGAAAAGGCGCTCTGCTGTGTACTGAGAGACACGGAGCGTGTTTCGTGGGAGGAAAGGCCATGCAGAATCCGCCGTTGATGCATCACGCCGTCCTTTAAGGGGATAACCGACGATTGCATCTCCGGGATTTCCATCCCTGTTTACATACATTGAGAAAGAGGACTATGTGTGTCCTTCTTTTCTCTTTTTTCCCAATACTCTTACACGTAATCTCGTGAGGTCGAGGGAGCAGGGGAAAGGGGGAGAAATAAGAAGGATAAGAGAGAGAGAGAGAGAAAGAGAGAGAGAGAGGAAGAAAGGAGAGAATAAGGGAGTGGAGACTTTAGAGAAATCTAAGTCTCCACAGCGAAAGAATTAGGTAGGCCATGGCAGAGAAAATCCCATTCTGCACTCTACTCGAAGAGGATTATGGGGCGATCACCAAGACACATTTTCGCATCAACTCCCGTTTTAAGTCCGACAACTGGCAACGGGCTTCCTCCCTCTCCTTCCTTCTTCGGATTCCTCTTCCAATCCCCGAAAGGAAGAAGAGCCAGGGAGTTGCGGCTTAGTAAAGTGCAACGAGAAAAATGATCCCAGCTCTCCTCTTCTTATCCTCTTTTTCTCCTTCATATTACTCTTCCGTCTCTTCCTTACGCCTTCCTTTACTCCTTTTCCATTGCTTATTCCGTTTCTCTATCCTTATTCTCCCCATATTTTCCGTCTCTCCCGAGCCCCATGAAGAGCAAGAGAGAGAGAGAGGATTGCCGGAAAGTCTTGATAATTTACTTTCTATTAGGTTGCTCATTGATTTCATCCTGAGCTAGGAGCTAATCTTCCACCATCCACTCCTTCCTTAATAAACAGATACTACGTGAAATGCTCCTGGAAGGCTCTCTCGGCTCCCTCCAGCTCTCTCCAGCACAAGGGATAGAGCATAATAAATGGAATCTCTCACTTATCTTCCCCGCTCTCTCCCTTCTTCTTCCAAAAATTTCCTTCCTTTACAATAAACTTACGGCGCTCTCTGGAAGAGTCTCATCTCCGCTACGACTTCCTCATTCCTCCACAGCTGATGAGGAGAAGGAAAGAGTGGCCTAAAAATTATACGAAGGAACCGCACTCTCGTCCTCCTCCGGATCCTCCTCAACGGTTTCCTTCAATCTACTCAAAATGAGAGGCCGGGAGGAAATCCCTTCATTCCATATAGCTTTCACTTAATAAGCTCACTCCCTTATCTCTCCGCTCTCGCGTCAGGAGCAAGTCTCGCTCCAAAGCTCTCTCTCTCTCTCTCTCTCTCTCTCTCCCTCTCTCCCGGCATGATCCACCTTAATTCTCCTTTATTCCTGCCAACAAAATCATTAGAAATAATGAGTTGTTTTTGCAACATCCAATGTCCCCCCTTGTTTTCCCAGAGTCTCTCTCTATCATCCTACTTCAACCGGCCTTCTCCTTCATTCCCAAACACCAGCGGAAAGATACGCTTTTCTAATTTAATGAATTAAGGGAGTGCGTAATTTGAATTTGGATCTAAATGTTATTCCTCCGCCATGCGAACAGGGACCATTTATTTTTTCTTCTACGTCTAAAAATAATGGCTCACCTAATACCATTATGTCTTTCTATCCTGATTAATCTTCATGGGAGAAGCCTCTCCTCGGGAAGAACAGTAGTTGCTATTCATCATAAGGAAAGGAGGGACAGGGCGGGAGCTGAATGGAGTTGAATTTAAAAAAAATAGAATTGGAGGAGTGGATAAAGAAAAGAAGCATTGGGTGATTTACCGCTCATCAGCACGTACCTAGGTAACAACAAAACAAACTCAAGTTGCAATCTCAGCTTCACTAATGAATCTACGCACTCCAAAGAGAGATGGAAGGGGACGAAGAGAGACAGAGAGAGAGACAGAGAGAATGAAGAGATGGTAACCGGGAGGCAAGCCCTGCAAGTTCCATTTGCTTGCAAATTGCATTGTATGAGGCGAGGGAGAAGAGCATCATCATGCTGAACATCATTATTAGATGCAGACACTAAAGAGGAAATCACATGTGTGTATGGCCACGTCTGACCGCAACCTCATCCATGCTAAACAGTGGGAGGGAGGAAATGAGCGTATGGTGTGCCTTCAGCCTCGTAATTATAGCCGAGTTGTACAGGGATTCACATGTCTTCCAGCGACTCCATCAACGCATCTTCCTTACGTGAGGAGCCACCCTATATCCACGGAGGCAGAGAAAGGAGCAAGAATGAAAAGTGGAACCACCCCCAGGAATTCTCCCTCTCCCCGTCCGGGATTCTTGGTCGGGAATTCAGCAGGTAAGGGCTCTGTACACATGAGTCTTTATTAGCGATGAAAGGTTTTTAAGACGGGAGTGATTGAGTAGGGGCGATGGAGGGAGAAGTCTCTCAGAGCCCGGAGGGATCTAATGAGGGGAAGGGGAGAGATGTGCGTCTGCCTCTGCGCTTCACTGACAGAGTGTCCTCCGGTGGAAGGGATCCTTGTCTGCCAGAGGCCAAACCACAGCCACTGAATAGTCTGGGAGCACAATTTGTGCCTTGTGCCTCTATGCATCCATGGATTGCTCTTCTATTGCAACTTAATTAACGCCACTGTCAGCAACACAAGACTCCGGCAGGAAATATAAGGGGAATCTTCAACCAATCCATCTCTCTCACCCCTCTGTACTCTCTAGGAACTCCGCAACAAAATACAACTTTTCCCATTTCTTTACTTCTCCCACTTTCCCATCTTTTCCTCTTTCCTTCCCGTTTTGATTTTTTTATTCTCAGTCCTTGGAAACCCTTTTACAAATTCGCCCCATTTAATTTCTCCTTTCCCCTTTCTATTGTCCTCTGCGTCCCATCCAAATGAATAGAGAAAAAATGCAAAGGGGGAAATAGTAGTAAAGCGTCCGCCGGAAAATAGGAGGATATGAGGGATTTGTAGGGGAATTGTCAACTTGTAGCCATTTTGGGCCAGGAAGATGGCGAGGGTGTCATAATTTGCAATGGTAATTGCAGGGCGAAAGAGCGATGTTCGCCTCATAATTTATGTGCGTTGTCGTGAGAGAAAACACGAGGGGGAAATGTTCCTTCTCACCCAGCAACTTTCAGTAATTTGATAGTTTTTTTTCTAACTTATAAACACACGAAAGTCAGTGCGTCCTCCCATCAAAGTTTTTTTTCTATTGCAGGAACAAGGAAGGAAGGACTAGGAGAAACAATTTATACGGCGTGCCTTGGCAGCCTGGAAGAAGAGAATTCTTGTCAACTGTGCCAGTAAAACTTTCATCATGAATGCATTATGTAATTCCATCTCACACAACTCCATTTACTTCATGGAAGACCCAGAGTTGCTCTCTTGTTGTTGTTGCGAGTTTGGCGTTAAACACTTGAGTGTGTGGAAAACTCATGAGGCTAAAAGTTACCTATAACAGCATTTCCTCCTCAATCTCCCGTTTTTTTCATCCCTTCTACCTATACAAAATACTCCACATATTTCCCCCTCCGCTCCCCCACAACTTGACACACTTTTTCCAGCTAATTTATGAGGCGAACTCCCCACAAAGTTTTGACAAACTTTTTTTTTTTTTGAATACAGCAACTATCGCTATTGGATCTACTTGGATGGTGTGGGAAGGAAGGCTAGCAGACGGAGAATCACATGTGTGTATGCTCTCGCTCTCGTCCTGGCGATGGTGTGCAAAAACTTTGGACAAACACCAGAGAACACACAAGTTTGGGTGATGCACCCCTAACCACACCATAAACTCCCGCTACATCCTCTCTCCTTCTCTTTTCTCTTTTCCCAGAATCTCCCCGCATTCAAAACACAATGCAACACCACAGGGAGAGGGCGAATTGGGAAAGAAAAAGGGCAAAACTCAGGGCAGGAGGACCCAAAAAAGTTGGGCTGCGGTGACGAAATTACTCTTACATTACAATTAATAACTTGATAAGCCCGAGAATGCAGGAGAGCTCAGTGTTGTGTCAAATGTAAAAAATGAGAGCGGCACTGGAACTTTTTGCATGAGAGAGAAAGAGGAGAGAGAGAGAGAGAGAGTCAGAGCTGGGAGGAAAGGATGGTAAACAATGGCCAAGTAATTTGCACCGGACGTGGTACACGAGCTCTGTAAATTGTGTAAACCTGTGAGGAGCCACCAAAGTTTGTTTGTTGTGCTCTCTTTCTCTCCTGTTTCTCTCTCTGCTCTTTCTCTCTCTCCCTCTGCTCTCTCTCTTCCCTCTCTCTGCTCTCTCCATCCTCTCTCCCACTCCTTCTGCAAACATACACAAACGCTATATTTTATGACTCATTTTAATTACACACTCCCGGTGACACAAACACAGCTTGGATCCCTCAAAGCACTCTTCCATGTGCTCCCGCTCTCTCTCTCTCCCCCTCACCCGTCTGGAGTGGGAGAGTGAAGGAGAGGAGAGGAAAGAGCGGGAGAGTTGAAGAAGCGGACAAGACTTTGAATGTGAATTGTAGCGTGCCTTTGGTGACTGTTACAGAGTACAAAGGACTTTCTCTTGCGGAGTCAAATGCCGTCATATCCAAGCGGAAGGCACTTTCACTTTCCCTCACAAAACTTCCCTCCCCTCTCATTCCCTCTCATTCTCTCTCACTCTCTCTCTTATTCCCTCTCATTCTCTCTCACTCTCTCTCTTATTCCCTCTCTTATCTCCATTTTCTCTCTTTCATTCCCACGCTTTTTCCCCGTTTGGAAGGTCTGAATGTTGGTGAAAAGTAATTATAGCCAAAAATCCTTTTGGGGCGCACAAAGGGAAAGCAAAACAGTTGCCAATAGCTTGGTAACTGTTTATTGATCAGTATTTTCTCTCTCTCCTCCAACCAACATAAAAATCCGTAGAAACGAACTTGTCTCCAACTTTCTCTTTGTTCTCCCACCTTTTCCCTTCACAATGCTCTTTGAAATCAAATCCGGGCCAACTTTCCCCTCCAACCTACTAATCCTTTGGCAGGAGCCAAAGTCGGAGCTCATGTGGAGTATTTATAATCCACAAACACAGCACAGGCACTCACTGGCATAAAGCTCTTGAGCCAGAGCATCAAAATTCACTTGATGTTTATCGAGCCCTTATAAACAAGGGGAAATTGTGGTAGTTGACATAAAGAGAGGCTCTGGATGTGAGGAAACACTTGCCATAAATTAGGAGCATGTTTATTAATTCCCTCCAATCTGCTTTCCCCTCAGTTCTCCCCCGCCCTCGCCCAAACAAACGGAGACTGGAGGGTGAAATGAGCGATCGGATCCCGTGTCTCGTCCTCCTTTACGTCGTCTGCTCCTCATGATAGGCCCGTGTGGATCCCTATTAATTACCACAATCTGCTCCTCTTCCAAATTTCTCCGGGAATCCCCTACGACGCCCACACCGCAGTGGCGGATTCCCAGGAATTCACGGATCGGAGTTAAATTTTATGTATTATTCCCCCAATTCATTTCTCTCTCTTTGACTTTTCTCTTCCCATTCCAACCCCACAAGCTTTTGGTCGTGAGTCGTTAATTGAAATGTAGGGATACCGCATTCACTTGAGAAATAATTTATGCCTGGGACTTCCCCCCCAGCAAATCCCATGCATTATTACGTACCGTCCGCATCCTTGGATCTCCGTCTCCGCAAGAAACTGTTATGTAGTCCTGCTTCCTCTCTCACTTCCTTCCCCTCCAGATCCCCAAGAAAAAATGGGAACAAGTAGCAGAAATAAGTTAAAGAGAAAATTCTTAAGAAAAATCAATATTCCTTGTCTCTTTCAACATTTATTCGGGAGCAACAACAAAAATATTTTGGTCTGGATTTTTTTTCAATGAGCTCTATCTATCTATATTTTCTCTATTACAAAGAAGCTCCCATAAAAAAGATATTGGATAGAGTTAATCCAGCGGGTGCAAAAGGGAGAGGAAAAAAACTTGGCTGGAACAACAAGGCCGAAGGATGAATAAAGGGAAGAGGAAGAAGAAGCATGTGCCATGGCCATAAAGCCTCTACAAGAATTCTTTTACAGCGGCGGGGAATAATCCAGAGAAAAAAGTGACTTGTCTTCGCCCTCTGAATAGTGCCTGACACAAGGAGTTGATATAGTGAAGGATGAAAGGGTAATTTCCATGTTCTCAACTTAAAAACTTTCAGGCTTCGCATCCTTCTTCTTCCTCTGCCTCACTCTCTCTCTCTCACTCTCTCTCTCTCTCTCTCTCTTTCTTTCTCTTCATCTACTCTCACTCTCGTTTGTGTTCACAGACTAAAAAAAAGTGGCAATGTATTGGAGCAAAAGCTGTGAAAACAATCATCAAGGGCTTGGGAGCTGGAGGAATCTGGAGGCACACAAAGGAGGAATGAGGAGAGAATGGGAAATAAAAAATCCAAAAGAATCTCTCTCCAATGGCAGTGAACGAAGTTCAAACTAATTTCTCACTTTTCTCTATCTCTCTCCAAAATACACATTGATATAAGCCCCACAAATGCATATTGATATACGCTCCTTTCTTTTGGGAGAGCAAAGAGCATATGCGAGGGAAAGAAGAGCAGAGTTAAAAAGCTATTGGTGTCTCAAATTAGAATCTTTTTCTTCATCTTCTTCTTCTTCTTTCTCCCTTTCCGCTCCGTCTTCTTCCCCTTCCTTTCAATTCCTTGTCGGCACCCCAAAAAAAAACTGAAATTGTCCTCTTTTACAGGCTTTGGTCCTTTTCTATTCAAATCTCAGCTCATCATTCACCACAGTAGAAGAGCGGGAGTTAGGAAAGGATTTTATCTTCTTTTTCCCAATATAGCCACTGCTTTTTTTAAAAAAGAATAAAAAAAAGAAAACCCAATAAAAAGCATAGTAGAAGGGCTATTCATTATGTACGTAAATAATTGACCTCGTAATTTTTCTCCGCTCCCATTACCCAGCCATGCAGTCGGAGTTTCCTCTATCTGTCTTTGTAAATTTCCCCGAGACCATCAAAAAGTAGGGAGTCTGTCGGTAAAGTTGGAGGAGAAAAAATGTGAGTAAAAGAATAAAAAAAAACTTGTGCTCAACACGCAACCACTTTCTATGTGCTCACATAAAATGTACAACAACACCCTTTCCCATCACACTCAACTTTTTTTTTGAAGGAGCCAAAGGTTTTGATTTTCTCTGCCATCACTCCCTCCACGCTACATATGGACATTTCCTCCGTAGTACGAAGGCATTTCTTGGCCAAAGAAATAGACGGAATGACCTCGTAAAATAACGAGAAGAGTTCTAGCTTCATTTCTTAATTTTTTTTCTCTTTCTCTCTGAATTCCCTCAGTTGTGTGTGAAGATGCGCCAGAAGTAGTTGGAATGAGCTAGTATTTTTTTCTATTTTTTTCCCTTGGCCACATAAGTTAAAATGTTGAGGGAGTTACCCACAAATGAGGATGGAGGGAGATCGTAAAAAATGTTGGGGAAAAAAGCGAGCAAATTGAGAGGACAATGGATGAATGCTGATGTCGTTGTGAGCGTACACAAAAGGGTCATGCAAAGCACACATTTATTCCTCGTTCTCTGCCAAGTGCTTCACGTGAAATCTTTCCACATTAATTTTATGATTCCTCATCTCTTCCTTTCAATCCCGCTTTTCTCCCTTCCTTCTCTCTCTTTTTCTCTTTTTCTCTCTCTTTCTCTCTTTTTCTCTCTCTTTCTCTCTTCCCCCAAATCCGCCTTCTCCCTCAATGCAGATCTTCCTTCCCCCCTTTTTTTGCTCGTCCTAGCAAATCTACATCATCATAATCCCAGGAACTTGAGCACCAAAAAAATCCAGCTAAATGATTTGCTGGTTGCATGTTCCTCGTTAATGGAGAAGGGAGACGCTGTGGACGTTGTGGGAGGGAGAGAAGCCGGACGTAAAGTAAATCCGCGTTACTCTTGAACGCAAAACAAAGAAGCTAATGGCAATCTGGTAATGGCCGGAGAGAAACAAGGAATGAGGAGAATTTATTATTTTTTTCACCAATGTTTTCCCGTCCTCCACCGCCTCCAATCCCTCCCAGTGTCTCTTTGGGTGCTGAGGAATAAATTAATTAAAATGTAAAACCTTTGTCGCGTAGTACACCAACTTTCTTTTGGTGCGGAAGGCGACATGAGGAGACGACTGGGGCCGCAAATATTACCAAGTTTCTCGTACGGCTGGGGAGTAATGACAAGAGAAGGAAGAGGAGGACGGCGGAGGAAGAGGAGGGAGAAAGCGTGTAAAATGGGAGGGGTCCAGAGGCACCCTATGTATTAATAATCCCGTAAAAAAGGGCCTGATTCCTCCCATTATTTCACATCAAGTAAGTTAAAAACAATTGTATTCTACGAGGGAGAGGGGAAAACTCTCCCCTTCGCGTCCTCCCCTCCTTGTTTTTATATTTATTCTGGGAGTGAGGCATGGAGATGAGGGTGAGTTTGAGGGAAGCACCAGAGAGAGAGAGAAAAAAAAAAAAGAAAAAAAGATGAAAGTTTGGGACTTAAAATTTTGGAAACAATATTTAGTTGGAGGAGTGAGAGGGAGAGGTATTTCCCGTACTCGGGCGTAAGTAGTTTTTCCCAGTTTCCCCCCTTAAGTACAGTGCGTGGAGAGACTTACAGGGTGGAGGGGAACTCATGGTCGCAAATGAATGTAGCTCTATCCTCCTCACTAAATCATCTCTTTATGGCTCTCCATCCCCACCAAAGTAAAGATGGCTTTTTCATCTTCATTCTATATTCCATTTTGCTTCCTCCGCCCCTCCGCCTCCTCCTCCATCCCCGCCTGCCCCTCCCGAACATCCCCCTCAACATCCTCCAAAGGAGAAAGTCGGGGAGTTGAAAAACTGTAGACAAAGTCAGATTACTCCCAAACTCCTAAGTCAAATGTGATGGCTAGAAAAAATAGGGGAAAGTGTACACAGATCCGTGTGCTCACATTTCCCTCCGTCTCCTCACACTCTGATTCCGCCCAACCTCCGCAGTCATCTTCCTCCACCACTCAAAGGACGTGGGAGAGGAAGCTACGGACATTTCACCTCACAAAGTTGGTACTGCCAGCAACTGCGGGGGTGTTCCCGAGGAGGACATTTCCAGAGGATACAACAAACAGAGGGACGGGAGTGAGTTAAGAGATGAGACAAGCAATTGTACCAGCGGATTTGGACACGGAAGAGTTTGGGAGGAGACAAGGAGGAAAACTGAGGGAATCTTAGCTTTATTTGCCCCTAAAAGATTCTCGTTTTGTCTAGTAATGTGGAGGGAATGGGATTTAGTGGTCCTACTTATTTAGGCGGGAATGGAGAGAAAAAAGGGGGAAATGACAGCCTCCCGCCAGGCTTTATGCGTATTCCTCCAGGTAAATGCTATAACATCAAATTAGTCCAGTATTTACTGCCATAAGTGGGATCCTACGGCCTTCTTAATCTTCTTCTCCAGCAGTTAGCATAAAATTGAGAGGGAAGAAAGGAATTAAAATTCTTCCTTGGCTTTCTTTCGTTTCTCCTTGGCACTCCTCCCTTTCTCGGTTCCTCTCGGCGTCTCTCTTTCCCTTGTATCATTCGGCTCCTTCAATCTTGCTTCACGTTACTTTCACTCGCTTCCTTCCTATCGGTTGCTTTCCCTCTGCAATTCCCTTCATGTGCCCATTATTTGCAATTTTCGACTCTCGGGCACCGTACTCGAAAAAATTCATCCGACTTCCCCCTCCTTGCTGGGGCTAACAGTAATGAATTAATAATTCTCGACTCCGGCACTCGAGGAGCTTCCACGGTGTGGAGGAATTCCCTACATTAAAAAAGCCATTAGGAAGCGGAGGAAGCCGAAGAAAGTAGCATTTCCACCCTTGGTTACTTTTCTAGGCTGGATGGGACGGAGCCGTCCAAGGAGTGGCGGGGAAGGGACGAGGAGGAAGGAAAAAATTCAAACATACGACCTCCTAGTTGCTCTTTATTTTTCGCTGGAGATTTCTAAAGCCAAATCTCGTTTCAAATCCCCAGGTCCTCCGTGTATCGCAGAGAGTTATTGAGGACGACGCTCCTACTTCCATTCCGAGACTCACTTCTTTGAGCTTTCTCCTTTTCCCTCTCCTTTTTCCTCTTTTTTTCTCTTCCTCCTCCGTCATCTCATAAGTTTGGGAGATGTTTGCTCGTCCCGGGATGTAGTACAAGGTTGAGGCTCTCCGGAGGAAATGCGAGATTTAATTTGTAGTAAAGGGGAAGTGGGAGTGAGATGTTTAGGAGAAGAAATTACCTTGAGTTGTGCCTTGCTCAGCAGTAATAAAAGCCCCGAACTGATGAGTTTCCCTTGCGATAAGGGAAAAGAGTGGCACTAACCCTTAAATAACCGGAGACCTCAATATGAAAATATACAGTGGAGACCTCCAAATTCCACCCTCAACTCCCACCCCGTACATGCATTTTCGGAGGAGGGGAGAGATGCAAAGGACAGACTCCTTTTGAGGTACGAGAAGAAAAACCTCTCCATTATCTTACTCATGCCTCAAGCTCCAACTTTGGAGCCGCGATAAAAATAGGAAGGAAGAAGGAAGGGAGAAATCTCCAGCGAATTATTCCCTTGAACTTTTTTCTTATTACAAAACACCATACAATGTGTGTAGAAATGGACGTACATATCTCGGAAGATGTTTTAAACGGGGGAGGGAGCAAAAAGTTTGAGGAACAAAGGGAAGGAGAGGAAGAAGAAAGGAAGAAATGAGATTAAAATGGATTGGAGCAGACATCGGAGGAGGACGTGTTGTTTGGTGGAAGGGATTCCAAGGGCTTTCTTTGCCAACCAAAGGCCGGGCCTTCTCAAGGACGACAAGATGAAGCTGGATGGAGTGAGGAGCTTCATATTCATTTGCAGTCAAAGCATGTAAACAATTTCTGTGATGAAATCTTACCACTGCTACAAACCATTCATTTCCACCCCCTCCCCCGCCTCGTCCACGGGAACAAACAACACCCCGAGCTTCATCTTTCCCTCTCTTTCTTCTTCTCTTTCTCTCTCTCTCTCTCTCTCTCTTTTCCTCCAACTCCATTTCCCCGATGACATGAAAGTGTGGGTGAATAAACAGTAACCATCAAGATTCCCTAGCAAAGAGTAAAGTGAGACTTGGTGGAGAAAATTAACTGGAGGAAAGTTAAAATCCCTCTTTTTCTCACTCCTCAGAGGGAGGGAGAGGAAGAGGAAATGCGGAGAGGAGACAGCGGCTGCATCACTCGATCTATTCCTAGCAAAATGTTGTAAAAGTTCCAAATACTTGTCTCTCTCTCCCTCTCTCCCTCCCAACTCTTCCCTCTCTCTTTCTCGGCAAAATTCAAGGGAAGCGACCGCAGAGTTGTGTGTGTGAAATTGTAAATAAAAGACACCATTATGAAGGGGACTTTGAGTAATGGTGTTAGTTCATGGACTCACCGCAAAGCTACACACTTAAATAGGAATATATTTATTTTTTTACTCTCCTAGCCGCTTCCCTCCCTCTCCCTCTCCCTCTCCCTCACCATCCCCACCACCCACGGCACGTAATTACACCGAGGATTGTGGACTCCTTGAAGGCGGCGAAAGGAGGAGAAGCAAAAGAGGTGTGCCGGGAAAGGAATAAATAAGGGAGATGAGAGACAGCCGCACTTTCAATAAAAAGCCTTGTGTCAATACACAAAAAAAGTGCATGAAGCACGTTGTTCTGCTCCCGACGGCGGGATTACTCATAATCGTAGCTTAGACTTAATTAACATTTCCATGGAGATCACACACGGAGGCCAAATGAAAGTAAAGCAGAGGGCCAGGACCCGTTTCACTTGCACACACTCAGCAAGATAGGCTTCTCTCATCGCCCTCCATCAATGCCGGGGCGGAGGGAGAGCTAGAAAAACTTGGGTTTAGAAGGGCGAAAAAGTTTTTCCTTCTGCTCCTCCGTTTTTGATGGTTTCCGTGTGGCGGTTGAGGTGAAAAATCTTACAGTCTATTATGAAAAGCTGTTGAGAGGGGAAGGAGAGGGAGAAAGAGAGAGAGAAAGAAAGAGAGAAAGAAAGAGGGAGAGAAGGAGGGAAGCTCCACTTGAGAGGATTCCCTCAGTCTTCGTGTCCGTATGCAAGGAAGAGAGAAGAGAGAAGAGATGTGCTGACAAGTTGAAATACAATAGCTCTTCTTTACACCCCTATTATCTTTGGCCTTTGTTCCCATGTATCTCTCCTCGCTCTCGCTCTTTGGGGGAGGGAAGGGATAGCGGATGTGCGCCAATATCAAAGCAAGAGTTTCGGGAGACAGACTTCTAAGGGGAGAGAGAGAAGAGAGGAAGAATTGAGAGAAAGGGAAGATGTAGGATGGAGTACAAAGAGCGCCTGAGAGAAGCTCATATGTGAGCAAATGTGGAAAGTTTCTGAGTTGGAAAAAAACACTCCGGTTCCATGTCGGCTTCACTCAGTCACTTAAAAGTAAAGACAAGTTCGCATACATCCAACTTTTTTTTTCAAATTGGCATTCTTTCTGTCCCTCTCAATTCATTCTTTGTGTGTGCCCAGGAATTTTTATACTTGCCCTCATTCTACCATCTCTCGAGTGCTTCAAGTGGACGCTCCCTTCCCTCTCCGCCTTCGCCTCCACATTTCCCCTCCAACCAAATCACCACCGCCAAACTTGCTCTTCCAATCTCCCAGCAGAATATTTGATGGAAAGGCAAAAAAAAAAACTTTGCACCCTCAGCATGTAAGGTTGATAAGACATTCTTTCTCTTGAATCTTTCACAATCCCTCGTACTTTCCCCCTATTCTCTGTTCAAATCATGAAATCCACTCAAAAAAAAAGTTGCAAACCAGGAGTAATTATGTGGGTTAATGAGTTCTCCCTTCACTGCCTTGGTAATTAATTACTTCTTAAACGTAATTAATTCACGAGATCCTCTCTCTTGGCCCTTGAGGCTCCTCCTGAATGTCTGTACAAGGAAATTAATAAATGTTTGGCCCGTACAGGATTTTGACAATGACTCGCGCCCAATTCTCTCCTTGAGTAAATCATCTCTCCCACAGATATTGACAAGGGAAATATTTGAATAAAAATCCTGATTAAGAAGCAGATGTGGATGGAATTGGGTGGCCGAGTATTGGCCAAGAATTCCCTCTCCATATACTACACTGCTGCGTAATCAACTGGGACGAGGAAGTTAAGGGGCAAAAAACCAAATGGAGAAGTAAAAAAGAAGGCTGGATGTAATCTCAGCAGGTGATCATCTGCGAGGAGAATTGCTTTTAATGACAAGTTTACAAGAGAGAGAGAGAGAGGGAGGGAGAGAGACAGAGAGAGATAAAGAGAACAAGCTGTCTCTCGTCTCCCTCAAAGGCAACTCGTCCACTCAATGGACGCAAACACATGTTCAGCCATTGAGCCTCACAATCCTCGGCACATACAAGGACCGACCAGAAGGCAGTGTGAATGGAGGAGCCAAATTAATGGCAGTCAAGTGTCATATGGATTAAAGCCCTCACTTCACTCCTAACTCTTTCTAATGCAGATATTCCCTCATGATAAAATCTCCTCTTGGATTATATTCTGACGTCTTGACAAATTGTGGCTCTCCCTCCTCCTCCATTCCGACTCCTTTTCAAGCCAGCAACCAGAGCCATGTCCGAGAGGAGGCGAATCAAACTCTCTCCTGCGCAAAGCCTCTCAAGTGTATAAAACGTGGAAAAAACATGAATAATAAATAAACAAATGAATAGACAAAATTCCGATGTACATAGGTACAAGAAGGAGAGTGGAAGACGTAGAATGTGAAAGTGGATTTGGGATGGAGAAGGATGAATTTGAATGGAAATGAGACTGAAATTGTGTTAGGAGGAGAGTGAAAAAATAAAAGGACAGGTACATAGGGGCAGAGGGAAATGAAGGGAGAAAGAGGAGCTTTGGAGAGAGGCTGAAATTGCAGAAAAATTGGGGCATAATTCCTTCCTTGAGAGTACAAGAGAGCATCCCGTGTGCAATGGGACGGAGAAAGAGGTGCGGAGTGGGAGCGGAGGAAATTGGTATATCTAATCAGCCCTGTATAACTACGTCTCGGAGGCGGGGAAGGAGGAGGAGAGGAGGAGATGAGGAGACGAGGAGACGAGGAGACGAGGAGACGAGGAGAACGTCTCCCTCCACCTCCGGGAATAAATCGCGCAGGAAGAGACAGGAACAGAATTTACTCCGCACACATTTTACACGTCCGAGGAATTTCCTCCGTCCCGCAATCCTCCAATCCTCCAGCAACCAGGAGTTCTCCCCAACTCCCCACTTCCAACACACACACCACTCTCACATGTCTTGTGTACAACGTGGAGGATTAGCAGTGAAAAATATCCCCCCTGAAAAAGGCCCAGCGCCAGGACCCACCTGCACCTCCCTTTTATTTCCGTCCCATTTTTTTCGCAAGAGTCCTCCTTTTATGGGGACAAAAACCGAGAGATTCCCGGGGCGTGCTGTAGGGAGAACACGTGTAAGAGGAAGAGTGGGGGAAATAAAAAGAAATAAGGAGAAGGTGATAAGAGAGACGAAAGAGACGAAAGAGACGAAAGAGACGCTCGTGTAGAAAAGAGCTGGGAGGAGGAGGAGGAGGATCATAAGAGGAAAGGCTGAGAGGATTTGAGAGGAAAGAAAGGAGAAAAGAGGAGGAGGAAAGCATAAGAGGAGAAATGAGGAGGATGAAAACGTAAGAGGAGAAGAGGGAGAAAAGCCCCTGAATGACCCCATTAGAGGAGACAATCTTGCTCTGGAGCGCCTAATATTTCCCCTGCTTCGTTCCCAAGAATATTATTAAGAGAGCTTGCTTATGCATTTCAAAGCGGCCCTTCGATTGCCTCTCGGAATGCAAAAGACTTCATTGAGGCAGTCCTCTCGTCCATATTAAGCACTCACACGGCCCTCCTTCCATGTATCATTTAAAGGATCCACGCAGCCCTATTATGTAGGAAACCCGTAAATTTGGCCCTGGCTTGGGCTCATAAATCTGAATCTGTAGCAAAGAGCAAGTAGGAAGGGCAGAGGTAAAACAAAGTTCCTCCATTTCCTCCTCCACACATGCTCTTCCAGGTCCCTCCAAATTCTTCTCCCAGCCACACCTTTATATACGTTTACGGAAGAACGCACCCCTTTTTTGGAGCTCCCTCCGAAGTAAGCTAGATCTCGGAGTAAAAAAAGTAAATAAATAAGTAAATAGGGGGAAAAAACAGGAAGAATTTTCTCGGAGCGGAGGATAATACAAAAATAATACCATCATTAATTCTACACTATCGTCGATTCTCTTTGGAGGAAGACAAAGGAAGAAGGAAATCGGTTTAAGCCGGTAAATTGTGAAATAAAGGCCTCGTAAATTATTTGCACAATAATAAAAACTCCGGAGCTTTTTGGAAGTGAGCCGTAACGTTGGTCGTGTGAGGGATACTCGAGGAAATAAAATTTAATCAAGTTCCGCCGTAAATAGCGCTTAGATACAGACCTCGGCTCTCCCATTAAACAAAAAATGGATCACCAGAAGGTGTATTTATCTTTTCCGTCTCCAACCATAAAAAACACATACATCGGCAGCCCCCAAAAAAGCCACTATGCCTGATTTCCTGTACGAAAAGAAACGGAGGATCGGGCCGTGATTTTTTTTTTTGCAGAGTTGTGCAATTGTCTGCAGAAAGTAAATAAAGTTGCATCATGCTTGGCTTGCTTAAGGATGTTGTTCTCATTTTAAGAGAAGAAAAAGGACCCCGAAAGGGTTGATACAACATTTCCTTTCTGGCTCTTTTATTTTACAAGGAGAGAGCGGGAAGGAATTGGCGAAGGGATGAGATTCAATGTTGTCCTCCGCAGTTCTCTTTACATTTTGACAATCAACTCCATGCGCTTAGCAGGACGCATGAGAAAGGTTCAAAAGAAGTATTTGCCATCGTTAATCACGCTTGAGCGAGCACAATTCAATGAAATATCGACGTCTCACAAGCTCTTACGCTTTCAGCAAAGTTTACAAGTCAAGAGCGGGCCCCAAAGTATTTTCTCTGTATAAATGATGAACAGTAAACAAAGGCGGAGAAAAACATCCTGGGGTGGGGGAGAGGAAGAGGTACGGAGAGATCTCCAAAGGGGAATTCATGGGAGAGAATACGGAGACATTATGGAGAGCTATTGAACGTGGATAAAAAGGACATGTTCCACAAAGGAAAGCAATATAGGATTTGATAATGGTCCACTGAGCCAGAGTGAGCCCAGAGTGAGCGAGTGGGGCACATGGACAAGGAAAATTATTACTACGGATCCTCATCTCCTACTTTCTCCGCATCTTCCAGCATCCCCGCATCTTTCCATCTCCTTACTAGGTCCAATCTGATCCTATCAACCAGCCGGCAATTAATTATACCTTCAAAAGTCATTTTGAAACCGTTCTGCCAACCAGGGCGAATGTCTCTATTGCAAGGAATTTATCAAGCAGCAAGAGTGACTTGGTACGGCCTTGAGCGAAAATTGCCCCCAAACATAATTTATCACCAGCCAACAGCATTAGTGCCAAAATTAAGCAAATAGCTTCGTAAGGCTTTTTCATTATAAAGCTCAGACATGATTAAAAATTGGCAAGGACGATGAAACCACACATATTCCCTTTACAAATTCAGAAAAAAAAGAATGACAAAGTGCAAATGAATATAACAGGTAGCTTGGAAAATGTTTGGGTGAAAAAAGAGCGTGGAAGGCGAAAGGAATTTGTTTGGCGCTTTTGGTAAAGAATGTTTTTTTGATCCTATTTTTATGGCTGTTGTAGGAAAGGGAAATATTTACGAGGCTGAGAGTCGTGTATAAACAAATTAAGGATTGCATGAATATCCTTCCATTCACTGGCATGTGTTCGTTTTGGGGGAAGGAACTGGTTGTTGCCCATGTAGAATTCACCTGCCACAAGTCTTGAGTGGAGTCAAAATGAGCGCGGGATAAAGTCATAAAAAATTATTGGACATGTTTATTACAGCAAATAAAGAAAAAGCTTGTGTATTCCTTTCTCTCTCTAGCCTCCATACGGCCGGGTTGAGGCGAGTGCAAGTCATAATTCCTATTCACTTCTCTCTTTTTCGACGCTATAACCTTCTCTCCTAGGGAAATGCAAGGAAGAGAGCCAAACCTGGGCACATCCACATTATGTACCTGCATAAACACATGCCTGCTTCCAAGCATACGTCTGTGTAGGACATGAATTGCAGCGGAGGGAAAGGAAGCCGCCAGTGGGAAAAAAATCTCACGCTTGAACATGTTCGATGTTCGTCATTGCAAGACGAAGAGAGAGAGAGAGAGAGAGAGAGAGAGAGGAATGAGAAAAAAGATTAAATGTCAGTGGAATTAGGAGGAAAGGAAGAAAAAAAGGGAGACATGAAAGTGCACGGAAGGTAGGAGAGATTTCTGTTTGTTTGCTCATGTGTTGGACATATTTATACTGATTAATACTCATGTCCCTCCTCCCTCCCATGCGTGTGGAAAAATGTTACGGTACAAACAAATCTATGAACTATCAAACACACACACACACACATTCACTATTTCTCTCTCTCTCTCTTTTGCTCTCTCTCCCCGCCTTCATCTTCTGCAAGCACGAAAGTCGAGCGAGTCCAAGAAAAAGAGAGGAGAAAAAAAGAGTGCGATTAATGTGGAAAAGGAAATCTTTTGCTACTTCTACGCTTATCACGACTTTCGTAGGGAGCTTGGTCTACCAGAGCTTATCAGCAAGCCAGGTAATATGTACCACGAAGGGATTGGAGCAGTCTCATGCTAGGGGCAGACAGGGTAGATAAAGAAATTGGCTGAGGCAGGGAGCAGAGAGGAAATGAGAGAGACAGAAAGGAGGTAAAAGTGAAAGAGAAGGGAGACAAAGGGAGAGGAGTGAAAAGTGGAAAGAGAGGAGACAGAAAGAGATGAGAGAAGAGAGAGAGAGAGAGAGAGAGAGAGAGATGTGTGAAGGGGGAGCCAACAGGTATTCCTGTCCGTTCAATTTGGGCCCTGCCCTTCTTCCCCCCATCGGAGAGATCGGAGAGATCGGAGAGATCGGAGAGGAAGAGATGTTGACGCGACATCCCCGCATTTGATCTTCTCACCTCCTCTCGCCTTCATCCCAGAGGAGGGCAAAGGGCATTGATGGATCTCTTCTCCTTCTTAGGGAAACAAAGAGTGTGGCGGATAGTGAGGAAATCAAAGAATGACTCCTATCGTATCCCTTCCGCCTCAACTTCTTCACTCCCTTCATTTTAGCTCCTTCCACACATTATTTCTCTTTCTTATTTCGTTATTTCCCATCCTTCCTCTGCTCTTCATCGTCACTGCACTTCTTCTGAGGCGTCTGCTCTCTTCCTCGCTCCTTCTCTTCTCCCACAGCGTCCTTCTATAACTCTTCCTCACTTGCTTCCCTCCGTATTTATATCTCCCTCGACTATACCACTGTCTTCATTCTTTCCTCAAGCCTTTGCTGGAACCTCCAAGAAGACAAGGGAAACTTGGAGGATATCAAACCATCAGTTCTTTGACAACATTTCTCACGGAATCCTCGAATTTTTCTCACAACTTCCTAATCTGAATATCAAGCGTAGTCGAAGCAAATTTTATAGCCATAAACGCTGAATAAAGGAAGTCATTTTCGAAAATTATGAATTCGTTTAGCATTATCAAAAAGTACTGTCATTCCAGGCGGTCAAAGAATTTACTCGTCGATTTGCTATCCATTTGATCCCGTAAAAAACATTTTGTCAGCCTTTACGGCAAAGAATTTGAAAGATCTATCAGATTTCAGCTCCTGCGTTTCCCGATGAGCCCCGAAAATGAGAGATTGCAAAAAGCTATGGAATTCTGCTGTCATTAGCGAACGCAAAAAACGCTTTGCCACAAAAAATGTTCCGTTACATAATCCGAAAATAATAACACTTATAGTGTAGAACGTATAGAAAACAGAGAAACATGGGGATGCTGCAAATCCAAAAAAAACACATGGACAAGCCAGACGTATTTTTTGTGATGGGCAACACTCGTGATGTGTACAGAAATGGCTCCAGAAATATTAGAGTGAGTTAGAGTCCTTTGTGGTGGGATTCATTTCTAATGACCTGATAACAGCCTCTCTCTTTAGCACAGACATTCTTCTTCCAAACAGACAAACAGACACATTCCTCCTTCTGGTCCACTCATGAACATGCGAGGACAAAAGGAACCACGGAAGGTACGTAAATAATCTGGATTCTGTACAATGCAAAAACTTTTCTCTTTACTCCTCAAAACCTGAATCATCCTGGATTCCTAATGGCCGCTCAATTTACCTGGAGCAATGCGAGGGAGAGAGTCAACAAAGCCAATTTCCAGATCCTTTTGTCCAGATCTGGTCTCTTTCCATTCCTTCAACAAAGGAAGCCATGGAGAAGAACCACACATGAGTAAATAGTCTCTTTAAAAGGATCTTCGGCCTCCAGGATCACGTCCAGCACACATTGTGGTTGCTCTTGGACCTCCTGCATTCTGCTGCTCCCTATCTCCTGGATGTGCTCAAGTATGGCCAACAATTTCGTAGGAAAACCCTTGAGAGAATGATGAAAAGGCCTCCCTTTATCTCCTTTCCACGACTCCCATCTTGATTCATCCTCTCCTCTCTCCTTTTTCACCTCCATTCACACATGATTTCTCCCAATATTTAACTCCAAACCCCGACACTAATAATAATTTATGTTCCACATAGCCCCGGAACTCACACGTGCTCCTGCGGACGATGGAAAACATGGGTTGTGGCTCATTTTTGGGCTAATACAACATGGGAGTTGTACGGGACGCTTCGGGAAATGTGGGGAAGATGTCCATGGAGCTTGGTGGCGGAGGAAAAAGGCGTAAATGTTATTACGGGGAAACCCCATGATGATGTGGTGCATGGAAGTGCGAAATGCGTGTGAGGGAGAGCAGAGAGAGATGGAGAGAGAAAGGGAAACAGGTTACCATCTGTGCATGAGTCGGAAAAATGAGGGAAAGAGTCAAATAAAATAATATTGGATTCTCTCACTCACAATCAGTCCTTTTTGCAGAGAAGCTATTTTCACTCTCCTTTCAGCCATATGTGAGTATGCACTACGTATGGCCCGAGCTTATGGGCTTAACCCATACGTATGTACGATGAAGGGGAAATGGAAGGGGAAAGAACACATGAGGGAATAACATCCAGCTAGACCTCATGTTTCCAGGCCAAAGAGGGAAGAGGAGGGAATCTCAGAGTGAGGGAAATTACAATTGTCATTGTGAGGATGTTGAAAAAGTTTTTCCCTTGTTCTTTTTTTTTGGTTATTCCAGCATTTTTGTGGCTCCCACTGCTTCCACAAAACTTGAGTCAATTGCCAATTACGACAAGGTTTTTATGAGCAGGGAAACTGCCAGCCCCCAACACGTCCTCCTTTTCTAATACGCGCAACATTCCCTACACGCACCGTTACATCTAATGAAAGACGCTTCAGCTCCTCTCTAATCATAATATTCACAAGATCAACCACATGAAGATCACCAGGTCTCCGGAAAAATTAGCGAATAATCTTTCCTCCCTGACCGCTGGAATGAGAATTTGTACTTCCTTTAAAATGTCTTCGTAAGGCTTCAGTCTCTTGCACATGCACACATTAACCAAAAATTGAAGA
Source organism: Disparrhopalites patrizii (assembly GCA_034698585.1). NCBI lineage: Eukaryota > Metazoa > Arthropoda > Collembola > Symphypleona > Sminthuridae > Disparrhopalites > Disparrhopalites patrizii. The sequence goes on along the minus strand of JAQGBT010000711.1, from coordinate 3,199 downwards.
AGGAAAATCTTTTTCAGGGTGATCTGACAATTTTTTTATTATGGGACCTTATGCACCCTTCCGAAAAAATGCATTCAATTTTTTTTGGAAAGGTGCAGGAAGACTTGGCAAAGACAGTGAAAAAACTAGAAAGGAGGGGAAGTGATTTTGATAAAATCCAGATAAAAAATAACCTGCCACTGGCTCCCTTGCATGTGCTCAGTGGAACGGATCCATTGAGAGCAATTCAAACATAACATTGTGGATTTTTTTATGGTGGGACTTTTCCTCAGCAAAGTCATATTATGTTACTTATTGGCATTTTTACATTTCCAATCCTTCCTCAGCCTCATCATGTGAGAGTGCACGGGAGGAGTTTTTATTGCTGAGTCAAGTTACACATGAGAGATACTCATCAACACAGAGCTGGGGTCCTCCGAAGGGGGAAGAGTAGAGAGCAAAACGGAGAGAGCAAGGGAGCGAAAAGATAGGGAGAGGCTGAGGGGGTCTGGCAAAGGGGAGAAAGAGAGGGCCAAGAGGGATTTAGAGGAGAAAAAGGGTAAAGGGAGAAAAGGGAGGGCCGGGGAGCACCCAAAGCTCTCCAGAGACATGTTTCCATGCATGAGCCTCTTTGTTCGGGGGAAGCCCTTTGAAAGGGCAAATCCTCGGAGACTCGCACACAATAGAGGGACTCTCAAGTTGTTCCCTCACAAAGGTGTACATAAAATATATATATATATATAAAAGCCTCCGGAGTGACACCAGGATCTCAATCCTTCCCTCACGCGTACATCCCCACACCTCATCTCCCCCCCTGGAACTCCTCGCACGCATCTACATACGAATGCACACATTTACTCCCTCCCAGACTTAACACATGCTCTATGCAGAGGAAGGACGCAGGGAGTGCGAGTGCATATGAGAAAAAAAAGTACAAGATGTGAATGTGATCCTAATCCCTTCTATTGATATGAATATCACGAAAGTTGATACTCTTTTTTACAAGCATGACACAGAAAGAAGGAAAGATCTCTCCTCTACCTTCCCTCTGCCAGGAAAAAACCAATGAAATCTAAGTCTTTGACAAATGCTTATCCCTTCCTTCACATATGTATACATATGAGCGCCTTTCTTATGTGGGCCCCAAAAAAACTTCTTATTTCTTCTCCGATCTACTGCACAAGCTTGATAATCATGGAGATCTTATGCTCTTTCCGCATATGTTCACATGCAGTTGGCCAGAAAGTTTGTCAATGGAGGAATCTCTGGCGAGTTGCGTCCCTTGCATAAGCAACATATGTATTTGGATGTGTGCATACATATGTGCATGTGTATGCGAGACGTGCCCATGTCACTCTTTCACTCTTTCACTCTTTTGTATTGACACCACGCGCCGTCCCCTTTTTCTTGATGTCTGCTCTTTCCTTGCATACAAGGGCAATTACATGAAGAGAGACATGCAGATTCTTATCTGGAGCTGGTTCTCTCCTTGCCCCATCTCCATACGTCCAAGCAGAGCAGATGCAAACACTTCCTTATGAGCTCCTACATTCCACTCTCACTTCATACCTTCATACGCATGTCGGAGGGGAGTAATAGGAAGACAAAGGCTCCTTTAATGACTTAGTTTTCAAACAAAACTCCAATTTCTTGACGATGAAAGAGCCTTTGAGAGAGACAAGGAGGAGAGGAAAGTTTTCCTGGAAATTTAATTGTACATGTCCCGCGAATTTATCTTTTCCCCCACGACTATCTATCCATATCGAGAGCGCTTTCCCTAGACGCATCTCGCAGGCTTGGAGGAAGATGAAATGAAAGACGTTTCCTCAAAATAAAGTTGATTTTTCTCATTCTTCATCATCCTCAGGCTGGAGGAGAAACGGAGGCTTTGGGCAGGAGGAGAGAATCGCTTCCTTTCTCGCTTCTTCCTCTTGCCTCTTTTATGCCGCGAACTGCAACTTGTATTCTACTCCTACAACTATTTCCTCTGCCAACGCCAAAAGTTGATTTAAAACTCTCTCTTGCTTACGTAAACAAGCGGGAGAAAACTGTGGAGGAGAGAAAGAATACAAGGACTTGGGAAGAAAAAAAACTCGAAAAACAGCAGGGAAAAGTTTCGACAATGGAGCCTTCTCCCCTTTTTTATATGCCCATGTTTGTATTCTTTGTCTTGGAACCAATTAAATTGTTTTGAACCTACTTAGAATATAATCGGGTGAAGGAGAATTCTGTTCCTACAGTAAATATTGGAGAAGATAAAGACTATTTCACCTAAAAGGTTCCATTTCAGAGCAGAGGTCCGTGTACTTACAAAAGCACTTTCACTTATTAGGAATAAAATACAGGAAATTTGCATTTGCCCCCGCTTTTCCCTCGTGCCCTCAACCCGGCTTTGACTGGAGACCCGAGCAAATTATAAGCTTCTTATAAATTTCTTTTCAAAATAAAGCGAGAGAATAGACTCTCTTGCGACTTAACTGTAGACGAAGCTCCTTTATTTTTCATCTCCAAATGCATGCCGTGTGGGAATACTTCCCCGAGAACTTCCTACGTTGTCTTCCCGGCCGTAGGTTTGTAGTCAAACTGGGCTGATAAATATTTAAATGCCTCTTAGAAAATGAGACAACAATTTTTGGACAAGTATAAAAAGGATAAAAAAACCTGGTGGAATTGATTAGATGAAGGGAGATGCTCTGTCAGTTTGATGATGAGGGAAAGAGTGACCTAGATTTGGAGTTAAATGGTGGCAGGGACATCATAAGGACAAAAGGAGGGAAGGAATGACACGTTGCGGGAGTGGAAGGGCGACAAGGCGACAAGGCGACAAGGACCTTTCTATTCCCCTCCATTTTATTTACATTCGGCAGTCTCTTTGTTTGGGAGAGTGAGGAGCCGACAAGAGACAAGAGACGCTCTCTTCAAAGTGGCAGTTGATAAGAAAACATGATCTATTAAATTAAACACAAGTAGTTGTTCCAATGAATGTTCTCATCGCTCACTCAACCTCCGCCTCCGTCCCACTTCAAACTCTCTCCGTCTCTTTCTCTCCCATGCAAATGTCATTAATAACCTCCGCCAGAATGTTTTACAAGGGACTGCACTGGTGGCGGTGATAATTATTGCTCTCCCACTCCTTCCATGTGACCGCCTTGGTGCATAATAAAAGAGTGGGGAGAGAGGTAGGCGGAGGAGGAGGAGGAGGGGGAGGAGGAGGAGGAGG
>JAQGBT010000710.1:0-43769 GCA_034698585.1 Disparrhopalites patrizii | reverse complement strand
CCTCTCGGCATTTCTGCTTTCTTTATCCCTGTCCTTTTACCTCCTCTTTCTCACTTTCCGTTCCTCTCCTCACTTTTCTTCTTCTTTTATTTCACCTCTCTTTCGCCAATTCGTTCATCTCTGTGTAACCTTTTCCCCTCTCTCTACCTTTCTCCTTTTTCTTTCGTCTTTCTCTCTTCTCTTTCTCTCTAGTGTCCCATCTGTCTGCAGCTAGTTTTCCTCTCTAATGTCCTCCCTCTCTCCCTTCCTATCCAGATATGCTATCCTTACTGTCCTAGTCCTTCTCTCATCTCTCTCTCTCTCTCTCTCTCTTTCTGTCTCTCTTCGTCTTCTCCTCGTGTTCTGTATTTATCTCCATCTACGGCTCCACCTCACTCCCCTTTCCTCCCGCATTAAAGGGGAAGCACTACCGTTTTTCCAGATAAACCTCCACATTTAATTCATTGAGTAAACGACGAGAAAAAAAATCCCCCTTGTTCCCAAAACAAGTGTGTTTACATAAATAAGTATTAGAGAACTATACTTAAAGCACCCTTCACATTAGAGTGTACATGGAACTATATATACATTTATCACCCAGAGTGGTTAGAATTGGACGGGTGATGTGCTTTATCCTCTTATCAGAATGTATATCTATGGATACACAAGATACTTAGGACCTTTTATTTTATACACACAAAAAAAATACGTTTATTAACTTGACAGTTTCTCGACTCCTGGAATTGAATTTAATAATAATCACATTGGATTTCCTCTGCCAACTTTTTATCAAAAGTTGTTCAAACACCAAAAAAACGCCTGATTCCTTCCTCCATACACAAGTGTTTTTATGTATGTTCTCTGTCTATTGCTAAATGCATCATCAATCATCAACATTTATTTAACAATTAATAGGCTGAGTAAATATAAAGAAAAAGGCTTCTCTCTCCCTTTTATCCTACTTTCTACATGCCACAGGTCGTTCGTAGAAGAGCTTCTCGGGCGTAGAGAGTGTCTCATCCGAACGTATACTGCAGGCAACGCAGTTGAAGCACGCACATAATGTTTTTCTGCGTACAACCATATTTTGATAAATTGTGAACTATGACTCATTTTTTGTTATAAGATGTTGTACACTTAATATCTCTATGTAAGTACAGTTTTTTTTGTACACACTGTACCATTCTGCTACTACTACTACGGGTGACGCATTGTGAAACACTTGTCAAAATGATCCTTCTGTCGCCAAACAGCTCCTTTAAGCTGTAGTATTTTTTCTAAGCCTTATGTTTTCTTTTTTTTGTGGGCAGGTAATTTTTATGTGAGACACATGTTTATACGTAAAATCATGTTGGCTTTTCTCTAGAGCTAATGTAGGTATTAGACGTCATATGTACATATATATATAGGTACGTGAAATAAGTTTATTCCATTTTTCCGTGATATGATCCCATATCTTGACACATGATAAGCATGAAAATGTGTGGTACGGAATAGTCCCAAAAAAAATTAGCAATAATACTAATAAAGGAAAGTCGGGCGGCACTAAAACAGAGAGGTAAAATGAGAAGCTTGACAAAGAAAGTTTTGCCATTACATGAAATTTGCACTGGCATAATCTCCCTCTCTCTCTCTCTTTCACTCTGTACTTTTCTGTCTGTGTTACCGGCCTCTCTTGATTTTAAACATTTACCCAACAAATACAGAACTTCCGTTGAATAGTTTTTTCCCCCATCCATGGCGGAATGAAACGTTAGGCTAAAAAAAAAAGCTGTGGTTTGCAAGCTGCAAAATGTGAGCTTTGTCATGCTAATAGTAATCACGTACGTATACTTGTGACTAAATGCAAAATGCATTGCTCTTTTTTTTCATTTAGTGTAAATATATACACAAGGGTGACTCTCGTCCCATGTTCATACAGTCCTGCAGATATATATTTTTTTTGAAGTTGTATTTTGTCCGTCTTCCCTGATAGAAATACTACAGTTTCTGCATGGTACAAAGGAGCGGCTTTACCCTATTAGAATAGGAGTATTTAGAATGTATTAGTATGATGTCGTCGTCGCTGCTTTCACAATATCCCTAAAGGTCTTTTTATGTGTGACTTGGAGCGTGTGTACAATTTTCCACACAAATGCAACTAGACATTTGGTTCCGTAAACACGGTCTTTTTAGTATACATATAGAGATCCCCAGAAGAATTCTTTTTTCGTTGTTCCTCGTATAAATCCCCCTTACATGTGTGTGTGCGTGTCTATACATCTCCACGAATTTTCAGTTTACTAAATTTGTTGGGCGGCATACAAATCCATAGTGTTAGTTGTATCTTTGCGTTGGTCGAGAACAGACACGAGCATTCAGTGTTGTAGACAGACGGAGAGAGAGAGAAGAAAGAGAGATCTAAAAGTGTGTGTGTGCAACTGGTGGATATTTGATATGTCAAATACTCATCAACTTCCTGTGAAGATGAGTTAAGAGGAGTGACAGCGTGTTTTTTTTTTTTTGCGACAATGTTGTCTCTAATCTGTGTCATATTCCCCTTACAATCACCCGACCTTGGAAGAAGAGAAAAGATGCTGTGAGAGAAGAAAGAGTGAAGGAAAGGGTTGACTTAGATTCACCCCAAATCACAGTTAATCACAGGCCGGAAAGGACGGAGAAAGAAAATGTGAAGTTTTTACTGGATTTAATTCCCTTACAAAACAATTATACTTAATCAAAAAGTAAGTCCAACCTTTTTTCTTTTTGTTCTATTATTCTCTTTTAATATACACCACAATCAAGTGTCAAGATGGTAGACGTCTTCACCAAGCAAATAATTTGGTGAGTTCTTTATTTTTAGGATTCTCGTTTCAGAAAAAAAAAATTTTTTTTTCAGACTTCTAATGACGTCATCAAAGGTTAAGGGTTCATGTTTGTATATATGTATATACATAACTATATAACAGTGGTTCCTGGAGTGCAATGCACAGAAATAAATTATCTTCTGTGACGCAAGTCGTACCTATTTCCGTCGCACAGACAGCTGAGGTACACTACAACTGTCTCGGAGGGTTTTTTTTATTTTATTTAACGAGCAAAAACCCGGTAGTTTTTTTTACGAGCACAAAAAACCCCCGGTGGTTTTTTTTAAGGGGAAAGTGGTTGACTTCTTAGAACTTCAGTTGTAACAAAAAAGTGATGGTTCAATGAGCAAAAGTCTGTGGGATTAGATTGCGTACAAAGCCCGTAGTTCAGAAATGTTACATTTAAATTGAATTGAAGGATTTTTATTAGATTATAATATTATTAATATTGTAGAGGCGGTAGCGCAAATTATTTTGGGAGAATTATTTTTACGAATTATTTTCGAAGGATGATTTTTTTTCGGATTTATGTATTTTTTCGGATTTTTTTGGAGGAACAAATGCAATTTTTTTTTTTCCTTAATTTTTATTGCTTAATTTGCTACAGGAAATGATACTCTACACGAGGCTACTCCTCCTCCTCTTCGCCGCCTACCATCCCCTGGTGGTGACGATGGTGGAGGGAGACAAAGGGAAGGGATTGGGAGAACGTTGCTTCAGATTCAACGAATGTGGCGATTATCCCCGATCCTTTATCATCTGTCACAATCAAGTGTGTAAATGTCCCCCGGACATGTACTACGAACCGAAGAGGGAAATGTGTGTGAGTTACGTCGGAGGGAAATGTGATGCGGCCGAGCCGACAGATGCGGTCCAACTGGAGATCAAATGTGGGGAAAATGCGGATTGTTCCCCCTTGCCCTACGAGAAATTTGGGAGGTGTCGATGCAAATTCGGCTTCCGAGAAACGGACAAAAAGTGTGTTCATACCATTAGTTCCAGACTCAGTGGGAATGTCCCCAGTAGTGTGGCATCTCATCCCAATCATCCCAAATTTGGGGAGCCGGATAGCTTGGGAAGTAAGCACGGGAATGTCCTGGTGCCAGCCAATGAACAGGACTCTTTCAGAGGACCCGTCTCCTTCCCCTTTGAGAGCTCCAGCTCCCTACAATCTTCGAGAAGCACCGGTGGGGGCAGCACGAATCATCAATCTTACTCCTGGCAATCCCATTGGCTCCTCCTGGTATTCCTCACTTTCTTCCCTTGGACACGAATCCTCTTTTTGCGTTAATCCCAACAAAGAATTACTTGGAAATACATTATAAATTATAATGTGTTTGGCTATGTGTATAAGAGACTTAATTTTTTGTGTGTTAAAAGAATGTTGTTTTTTTGTTGTTGTCCTATTTTATGTCCTTTTTTATACTGCAGAAATATATTGAGTAAAAGATTATGTTGTTAATTAGCCATTGTAATTATTCGTTTATGGTTCAATTTTAAGGCCAGTATAGATATACATAAAAGGCTTATTCCCCACATTTATTATTTTGTACATTTATTATTACATACACAATGACTTGTGCATAGTATTTGTCTTGCTGAAATTTCATTGTAGAATTTCAAGGCGTCCGATTTGCTTCTTTGTGTAGGTCCGATTTTATAAGAACCGCTTTGATATGCACAAATCCATTAAAAAAACCATACATCCAAACGTGACTTAATAATTCCATGTGACAGAATGTTTACTCACAGTTTGAGCTGAAAAAGTATGTCGTTAGTTAAAATAATTGTATACATTCTCCACATCTTATGGACATCTTTACAGCTACCATGTGGATGTATTGCTTGGGGGAAAGAGGTGGTTCTACCATGTTATCACTTTGATAACGATAATACTGTATGAAAATTTGCAAACGACGGCAAAAATGGCGTTTATCTGGACGGACATTGAGACAGCTTTTTTTTTACATATTTTGCCAGCCATAAACAGAGAGGTGGTGATGATCCATTGACATCTGAAACATAAACAGTCAAAGGGGAATGGGAGTTGTACAGTTTTATTTTTAAATATTCATATAATTATTCTGGTAGTTGTTACAATAATGTGTCCAAGTGAATAATATGATGTCACTTTCATTTGATTATGTTAAATCCGATTATTATAATATTGAGTTACTTACATACATATACGCGTGCATAAATGCAAGGATATTTTTATAGCTCATTCCTTCTAATTTATTACATTCGTAACTCATTTCAATGCTTATAATTGTTTACTGGTTACTAGCATATATAATTATATGCAAACGTATTTTTTACTTTCCCTATGATACATATACATATTAAAACATGTGTTCCTTGTAAATAAAAGCATAATGCAAACCTCGAAATATCCAAAATAGATTCGTTGTAATAATATTTGTGCATTAATCCAAATTTTGATTTCAGAGCTCTGCTCGTCGATTTTGACAATGAAAAATTATCTGGATGGTAATTTTCTTGAGAAATTTATTTTGATTTTTCTTCCACTCGCTAAATCTATACGATTCGTACAATAAATCCTTTGCTTCTGCATTTTCCCTTTTTGCTCATTTGTTTTCTGAATGATAAAGTATGCAGATTTACCGCGCAGATTCCAGTGTCTATATGAGCTGATATTACCAAAATGTTTAGTCGGTGAAGAATCAAATGTGTTCATCTCCAATCAACTTTATTCGCAACGGGATTATTTCCATTTTTCCTGTACGAAGGGATTATCTCCAAATGAAGAGCAGAGTAGAACTTGATCACTTCCTACATTAAGGCAAAATGGATATGATCTAGTGAATGAACGCTCTTTGGAGACGATCACATTTGATTCTTCCCCAGCAATATTGCAGGCATTGCTGTTCATCATATTTAGAAGTAAGTTTTCGTCTGGGTATTTATTATTTCCATGTTTATGGACCAAGAAAAAGTACCAGAAAGTTGGAGCCGCCCAGACAAGGTAATTTACCATGTTTTCCCCTCATTTCTTCACATGAATGAATGCATCCCTTGAGGAGAGACTTGGTGGTGGTCCAACCCTTGAGGGCTCATGGTTTAATTCAGGATAATGAAAAAAGTTCCATTCAACCATACACACCCACTTCACACATGTTTTCATCATGTTTTGACACAATCTGAAAGGCCGTATTCATCGCCAGTCATTTTAATGCAAGCACAATTAAATTGAGCCAATATTAAAAGTCAATCCTACTCAATTATTCATCCCCGCATTTTTTTTTGGGCGCTTGTGTTTTTCCCAGTCAAAATATCGAATGACAATGTATATTCACCTGTGTACAATAAAAAGAAAAAGTTTAACGGGTGATATCATTTTGTGTGGTTGACGGGCCCCATAAAGTCTTCCCCCTCCATAAATATTTTACACTTTGTTTTAACGGCGTTGGGATTCATCAACGCAACTCAACAGGGTTTATAGGTGGCATGACGATGCGTGTGGGCCCTTGGGTACATAAATATTACACTTCCTGTTTTTCCAGTCTACTATATACATACAACATACAACAAGACCTTTAGTATAGTTATTTTGATGGCCGAATAATACACATTTGTAACGCACGATTACTCTTCCCAAATGACGGAGATGAAGTTAGTAGTTAAATACAAAGCGTATTATTTTCTCTCCAGAAACTCCTGAGAGTTATTCAGCGGGATTCCAAGGGGAAGCGGAAGCCATGAGAAAGTCAATGAAGTCAGCCAATAATAATTGATGGCACGAAATGTCCCAGAAGTGTATAAGTACTATTTTGGAGTGAATCACCAAGTATTTACGGCGGCAATAAATACCTACGTACATAAGTACATGACTGCGTGTACATACTTTTTGCAGTCAATACTGTTGTTGTTGTGCGGGGAAGGCTCTTATCATTAATATTTTGGAATCCTTTCCAAAGCGACTCAGTCTACTTTGGTGTGTATATATAGGTATATATACATATAGGTCATTATGTGCTAAGAAACGTGCCATTTCACTCCCGTCGGCTCCCTCCATTCGTATATATACTTAGGCGGTGCATGGCAATTACAGTGTCTTCTTCCTGGTTCACACTTTTCTTTATTATTATATTAGAGGTAATGTCGGCAAAGAATTTACATCAGCATTATTCAGACAAATACATTTTATCAAGATGGAAACATTTGAATGTTAACTTGGGATTCCATAGAGAATAAATCTCTTATACCATGGGGAAAGCGGATTTTTTTAGACTTTTTAACAATTACCTAAACGTGTAAAAGCAAATGAAATTTCTGCCTGCCCTTACCATTCATTTTTTGTGGCACGGAAAAAAGAAGAATATTTCAGTTTGCTCATGTTTTTGCTGTAATATCATAAAGAGAATAAAGAAATATGGTGGATAAAAGAAAATACACATGTACATATATACTTACGTGAATGAAAGGGAGACAACATGCCAAGAAATATTCCTTCGCACACAGACACGACGTCAATGACAGGTCATCCATCTTGCAATCTACTGGCTCATTGTTAGAATTTCCAGGAGGAGGTTATAAAAAATGGATATTCAAGTTTTTGTGTGTGTATGTGAGTTCTTTAATGTAGAGCGCAATGTTAATTTAACGAGTGCAATCCTTTTGAACTTTTCCTTTCCACGTTATAAACTTGACCATATTATACAAGTAAATATTTTGTTAAGCAAAATATAATGGAAATAAATAGCAGGGTAAGAAAAGGATCTTAATTATAATTTAGTCTTGACTTTGACATTGGCTTAAATCATCATGTGTGTTATGGAGCTGTCAAAATGTTCATTGAGTGAAACATTGAAAAGGACGTTCTTGGCTTGTCCATATTTCGCACGATTAATCACATGAAAGAGAGAGAGATAGAGAGAGAGAAACCCATAATAATAAGGTGCGACTCAGTATGAGAGAATCTCCTTTTGGCTCAAACAGCGTAGTTTTATCTCCCATTTATCCTGAAGCAATTAATTTAAATATTAAAAAAATTAGTGTAACAATAAGACCTTGATCCACAATAAGGTATTACGTGACTACTTCTCTCCTGTACCACTTCCACCTCCAGCGGTTTTTCTTTCTTCGAGTTTTGGTCAATATCCCATGTTATATGACTATGACGTGCAATGGACGAGTGCGAGTTTGTGTAAGGGAAATTTCCATAAATTGGCCGAAACATATATATTTTCTTTCTCCCCCCAAAAAAATTACCTGTTTCCAGTTCAAGCGAGACTTTCATTACGTGCATACATACGTATATAGTAGTATATGATTGGCATAATTTCCGCCCTTACTTTTATAATTCCCCTTCTTCGGGCTTCCCGGTAAACAAGCCGTCGGATATTCCATAGGATATTCCATATGGACTCATGATTATACACATGTGCTCCTTTAAGTAGGTACGTGTACGTATACGACAATTGATTATCTTCTATATACACATACTATGTCATCAAATTTGTCACAAAAAGATACAGACGTATGGGGGAACGCATGATGTGCGTGGGTCACATTTTATTTTTAATTCCCTACTGTTTCCAGGGAAAACCTCAGGCAGGAAATGGACTCTTTGCTTACGTGACACATAAATTGCACGTCTGGCTCTTGTTAAACGTACATAATAATATAGGTGGGGGGATAAAGGCAAAAAAAGAAAAATGAAAGTACAGGCCTTGCCATACCTACTTTGGCAGAAATATTGCAGTAAATGTTTAAACACTATTGATTTAAAAAGTAGAACCTACTTTAGTTACCGTACATTCTTTTTTTTTCCTTTGTCTTCCGGGTACATCTAACATATAGTCAGTGGAAAACACAATTTGGGGTCTACCCGAGGAAATTTATTGATGATAGGTACACTCATTTCAACCGCATGAGGAAATCCGATGAGAGGGACAGTGAAAGGGAGAGAGAGAGAGGAGTTCCCTGCTTATGGCTCATAAAATGACAAACACTCTGGATTTCGGTGTTTTTTTTAACACAATCGATTTAATATGTATGCGATACCATCATTAAGCTCCGTATATCTGGAACGGTGGCACTTCGCGGTAACACATTCCTCCGGAGTTCCTGGAGAGGTTCGCGTCGATAGTTATCCAGGGAAAGTTTCGTAGGAGATATTTGTAAGAGAATTGCTTGCGTCTTCTAAGAGGAAAAAGGACTCCCGAAGGATCATATATCATTACATCGATAGAATCTGGTGGGGATATTGAGGTAAACCATTTTTGATATTATTAAAAGATATTATTATTTATTAAAATTATTGTGCTGTAGATACTTTCCTTACTTAGAAACAAGTACAGAGTAAGATATGTACATATATAAAAAGATGCACAATCCGTAATATTTTGCACTTATATAGACAACCCGTAATATTTTGCACTAATATAGACAACCCGTAATATTTTGCACTTATACATACAATCCGTAATATTTTGCACTAATATAGACAACCCGTTATATTTTGCACTTATACATACAATCCGTAATATTTTGCACTAATATAGACAACCCGTTATATTTTGCACTTATATATACAATCCCTAATATTTTGCACTAATATGCATTTTCCCCTGAGATTCTTACAGTAAAATTGCATCTCGTTAAGCAAAACAATTTGATTTGATCAACTGCATGTAGTCCTAGTTATGACATTGACCAAGTGTTGCTTGTGCTCGAAACCAAAATTGATTAGTGACCTTTTGAATTAATTATGTTGTGGGATTGGGCACCAGAATCATTAATGCATTCGAATGACAAGAATTTACTTACCCTGGAGTATATAGACCCTCTAGGGTGAGATAAACCCATGTGCTCATGCATAGTATGATTACAAATTTATCAGAAAAAATTCATTAACCATAGGCATGAAGTTTCAAACCTTTTTTCTAGATCAGGTAAAAACAAAAGCAGCAATTTAATCTACGTCTGCAGTGATACGAGAGAAAATTGTCACTTAAAATAAAATAACGTGTTGAGGTCGCATTTTAAGCGAATGCAGTTGCACACATTTTTCTACTTAATTCAATTTAATAATTAAATGCACCTCATAAAACGAGTCCGAATTTGAAAACAAATTCGATGATTACAACGTTAGTCATTTCTCTGCAACAAAATGGAGATTAGCACAGTGTAATTTAATGAAGAAATGTTCCAGATTCCATTTTTGAATTTCAAAAAACAATTTTGTGTTACTAAAAACTTATGTTTTAAGGAGCCAGATGTATTTTCAAGTGGTTTTTTTTTGTGCGGGAGCAAAGTAGTCTGAAAAAGTTTGCTTATTTTTTAGGTTTAGAAATGGCTAGATTTTGTTGTTTTTACTTGAATTATAAAGTTTCATCTCACAACAAAAATAATGAAAAGAAATATGCTGTGTTAAATGTCATTGTCTGTTTTGCATTCTTCTCACGAAGGGGACGGTTGAGCAAACTGCCCTATTTTTTTCGGGTTCAAAAATGGTCATAAATTCTTATTTGGTAAACTAAACTAAACTAGGTTCTTATAATTTTTTTCTGCTGGTTCCACTATGAAATTCAGCGTGAAAATATTGGTTATTCAGATACAGTTATACTTTATTTCCACAGAGTCTCATTATATAGCAGTAGGGGATTGCAATAATTTCCTCTCGTCCTTTACATATCGAGAATGAAGCATGTACGTAATTTGATCAAGTAAATTATTATTATTATTTTTATTATACATACTGATTATTTATTTATTTAATGCTGTATACGGGTAGTGAAAAATATTGTAAAAAATACAACTTCAATGGAAGCAAAATTTATTGAAAATTAAAAGTTCTAAATTTAAATTTTAGAACTTTTAATTTAATATTAACTTAAATTTAAATTCGTTTGAAACCCGCTCAAACAGCAGTCAATTTATTGCACGAATGACTGATTCGAACAATTTTTATTCGACAGAAATAAACGCAAAAAAACACTTTTTTTTTCAAATTTTAAACAAATCTTACAATTTCTCTCGTATGTTACCACAAAAAAATGTCTACGAAGAGTTAAGCCGAAAAGTACGTTGAGCAATTGTGACTTTGATCAATATGCCGTAAGTTTTGGAATCAGGAAGAAATGTAATTGGTTCAAAAAAAATTCTCACACGTTAAGATGCACTTGTTTATTGTTTATATGGGAGGAAAAACCGACGTTAATGCAATCAATTAACACATGCATCCAGCCAAGGCTAACAAGAATCTTAATTTTGAAAGAAAGTCAAGGTTTGGTGAAGACATAGATATTACGCACGTATTTACGTAGATCGATTGCAAATACGTTCTTGACTATGGAACCCGTTTTTTCTCAATTTCTTAATATTGTATTGTATTTAACTTCCTGTCAATTCAGAATGAAGAAGATCATGGAGGTGGGGAAGGTTTCCTTCATCTTGCTGACTACATTGTGCCTCCTAGCAACGTCAGCCCCAGATGGATGTAGTAAATACTCGAAGTACAGAAGACCCTGTAAATCTCATCAGGATTGCCTTCCCAACAAGACCTTCCTAGCTTGTATTAATAAACAATGTAAATGTGAGCACGAAGACTCCCAAACAGTGTATAATCCCCGGGATTGCCAGTGTCAGGTCTTCCCCAATATTTTGTGGAGAGATGCTCAGCAACCTTGTGTAAATGCCTCGCACACCTACCGACAAAAATATACCAGCGAATATGGGACCGAATATGTGTGTCGGTGCAAGCCCAATACCATGTATGAACATCACTATTGTATTAATCCTTACTCAGGAGCCACAATAACTAGATTTACTCTCGGAAACTTCATTAATTTAATCCTGGTTGTATTTATCTGTACTGCATTCTTGTTTTGAAATACATATAACAACAAATAAATTTAAAAAAAATTGTACAAACAAAAACTCGCAAACGCTATATTATTCTACAACTTTGTATCCCCTAATTTCCCGTCTCACCCAAAGGTGGCGAAAGGGTTAAACTCTCCCTCACGTTGGCACAACAGGAGAATCCGACATTATTTCTCTCATTTCTCCATTTCTCTGAGGGTGCAGTGATACACAAAACTGTACACTAAACTATACAAGGTATAGTTTAGTGTATTTTTCTCCATCCTCATGTCATTCATTCACTAAATATCATCCGTTTTGAATGAATTGCAACAGATAGTGGTTATATATTTTTTACCACAAAAAAAGAGAAGAGAAAAACGAATATGGCACGCAGAGGCCCAACTTTGTGAAAGAGAACATCATGCTTTCAAAAAAATTTTTAGCCATGGTCCAACATTTGGTTGCACATGCATGAAAAGCAACAAGTGGGATGAGGATTGAAATGTGAACTGACATCTTCACCCATGCACAGTATCAATGTCCAGCAGGAATATTCAACTTTTACTTACTTTGCAGTGATCCATTAAAAAAAAAAAATGTAGTGTATCTTCATATAATGCGCATTTATGGGCATATGTATTTCAAGTGGGATGTCTGCATGAATTAAATCTGCATCTGCAGGCATGTGAACATAATGGGACAAAAATTAATTTACTATGTATGTACATATATACTCAACTGTATTGTATCCATACATTTAAGCGCCACGGACACCCTGGATTTACTGATATAATACGGAGTTTGTGCAATTCACGTAAAACGGAAATTGTAGCGCATTTATACGTACAATTAATTTTCATTTTAGGACACTTTTCCGTAGGAATATTTTAGTCTCAATATTTTTGGAATGAAACATAATTTTACCAAGCTTTTCTCAGTCCGTGTCACGATTGGGTTGTGCAATTTTGTGTAAACGGCTCTACCATCAATACTCTTATACTTTGTGTGTGTGTATAGCTATGTTTATTTACATTAGACGCACAGGACGCACAACACGTTCGGAAATAAAATAATGAGCATTAGCCCAGGAATACAGAAATGGATGTGGAATAGTGGAACATGCCTCCATGAGAGTATCTATATAAATATGGGCTCTTAAATGAACAGTAATTACATACTATTTGGTCAGAGCAACAGATCCCCAACCAACACCGAAGAATGTTGCCGAGAGAGAGAGAATAAATAATTATTGCTATAACATTATACATACACAGAAAAGGTTTTTGCAGTCTGTGTTAGATTCGTCACTTGTCGTGTGAGGGGGAGATACGTATAGGATATTTTTATGCGTATTATTTTAGATTTGGCTTCCTTTGACACAACTTACCCCTTTGATACAATGGTAGGGTGAAGATTACTTATTTTACGTATCTCTTTTTTTTTTCTTTCTTCAAGGCGATTTTGTGGTCCACACATACGCAGGGCGACGTAACGTCCTTTTCCTCTTTGCAACTTTATTAGTAAGCCTTATTAACACGAATATTAAAACTGGTCAGCCACGATCTGAATTTCTGAAGAGAGAGAGAGAGAGAGGAAAAAATTCCAGATATATACATACGACGGGGCGAGTTCCCGTGAATTTAGATAAGGTGCTAACTACACCAGAAGTAGAAAGTGTAGTGGTTATGACCCAGAACTTGATTTCTTAATTCACTTTAGTCTTTATAGACGTACATACATCCCATTCATTTCCCTCTCCCATGGTACATATGTATATAAAAACCCTTGTTGGTGACGCTCTTTTTCTTTTTTTTTTTTGCCTGGGTCCTTTTGACATGACAAGTTTGTAAAAAAAACAAGGGACAAGTATGTGTAAGAATCTAGTTTCTCTGTGACTTTAGTGCTGTGCGGACAACTTGTAAATTCATAAATTATTTTATATATGACTCTGGTCATACATATAGGTGTACTTTAGGTCCATATGTATTTTTGCCAGTTCATTTAATTTTGTTTCTTCGTGTTTTTCTCTCTTTCCCCCTCCTCCCTCCCTTTCCCCACTAATCTGTATAGAATCTCTTGTCTTTCCCTCCTTTTAAGGAGTGTTGAGTTCATCCTTAACAACGTTGGCGTTTTGGAAGGCATGTGCTTTGCATAAGTAAGTAATTTATTTTATTTCCCCCCTTGCCCCCCTCCCTCTTCACGATGATTTTATAAAAAGCCCTTTGGAACAATATTGTGTGTGTGTTCTTGTATTATATATACTCCCAGGTCTTCCTTTTTTTTTTTATTGTTATGGTCGGGCGGACAGGCTCTCAATCCAAAATGACCAGTTGATTTGTGCCGACCCATATGCCATTTGTTCGTCCTCGAGAACCACATCAAAATCCGTGCTAAAGTATTTTATATATGTAATATGGGAGAATATAATACATACATATATTTAGTAAATTGTACGTGACTCCAAACTTGTAGTAGTTATTTGGTGTTCATAGATGAGGAAGCGGTAGGGTTATTTCGAAATGAAAAAAAGGAAACTTTTCCTCTTTGGTATTTCCATGCGATCGCCATAAGGCCATTAACCGAATCAGACCAAGTGGAGTTAGGAGAGTATAATAGTAAATAGGAGTTAAGCTTATCGTAGTACGTGTAGTTCGTCAAAAAAAAAAAAGTTTCGTAACCTGATTGGTTCGCAAAAGGAAGCTGTGAAGGGACAGTGATTTAGAAGTGGTAGTAGTAGTAGTAGTAGTATTAAAAGTACTGTGAAAGAACAGTCTTGGGCGGAATATTTGTGAGCAACAACAACAGGAAGAAACGAGCATAAGTAAATTAGATTGAACTCTCCAGGCCAGTAATTACTTTCAATTGACGCTGGCTGTATGATGAGACAAGAAGTGTAATAATATATAGTGTGAACATATATTTGTACAGTGTTTGGGTCCTTGACCAATGTGGAAGTACTTTTCAAATATTACACAGTGCGGGGACAGTGATATTATTTCCTCTTAAGAACAATTGTCAAGGTACTGGGTGACCAAAGCTCATATAATGAGTTGGAAAGTATTTTAAAGGGTTCCAAAAATACGACTTCAAAAGCAGGGTAAGTACACCCAAACAAAACATCGCATTACTATATAAGTAAATAGAAAGTCCTGAAATCATTTGAGGTCATTTGTTTTCCCAGAAAAAAGGGGTATATAAAATAAAAATGTAGACAAAAACCCCCATTGATTCTTTTTCAGATGAAGTATGATGGGCAACAATCTGTGGCTATTAGTCTGGCTCATCATCTCCCTCTGGGTTGGGACACTTGGTATTCCGGAGTTAAATTCCTGGAGGAAACACCGGAAACTTTGTACCAGTGATGAAGAATGTGATTCGGTGGTGACACACATGCACTGTTTTAAAAGAGAACATGCTTGTGACTGTAAGGGAGTTGATTGGTACGATGCATCCATGGATCAGTGCAGAATCAAGCCCGGAGGCGAATGTGAGTTTGGTCAGGGGCAAAAAAAGTGTGTTCACGGAGCTTACTGCAGACGTGAGGTGGATGAGTCGGGAGCACCCTTTCCATTTGGGACTTGTACTTGCGAAACCGGATTTCAAGAGGATAATATGGGTGTATGTAGCAAGATTCACGCCCCAGATGTTCCTCAAGCCAGGACGTCAATCACGACTTTACTGGAATCAAAATGTTTGTCCCATGCAGATTGTGAAATTGGACGCTCCCCGACCTTCTTGAAATGCTTGAAAGTCCCTTCACAAAGTGTCAAGATTTGTGTGTGTCGGGATGTGGAGGAATTCGATGCGGATGCCGGGGCATGTCGCATCGGGATCGGTGGGGGGTGTGACGTCATTACCGAGGATGGTACTCCGGAAGTTCAAAAGTGTGTCAAAAATTCCATTTGTCGTCCCGATCCCGACGTTACTGAACAAGAGACCGCCAGAGGGACTTGTTGCTCTGCTGGAGGTGGTGGGAACTGTGAGATAATTCCGGAAATACCCTCGGTGAACAACGACCTCTGGGGGAAGCCGTGTGAGAAGAGTCTTGGAAGTGAGCAATGCAACTCCGCCCATACATTCCTCAAATGCTTGAGGCAGAACCGGACAAACGTGTGCGTTTGTGGCAATAATAATGAGTATGACAAAACACGGAGGAAGTGCTTCTTGGGCCCAGGGAATGGGTGTTTTTTGGCCAAATACGAGGCAAGGGATCCTCAACAATGTGTTCCACATACGGTTTGCAAGGCAAATGAGGATTCCAGGGGGAAAAGTGTGAGGGAGGGCACCTGTACGTGTAGGGACAGTTCATGTGCCCGGAGCGGGGGAAGTAGTAGCAATGTTGTCACTGCAACCTTCTCTTCCGGAATGACTTCTGGTCTTAGTGGTCAAAATAAACTCAGTTTTTTAAGCTTACCTCTTTTCTATGTTGTTCTGGGTGTGCCTGTATTTTTTAAATATCGATAGAACACGGTCGCCAATGTGCTTTAGCTGTAGTGTTTTTTTTTTTTTGTGGCAATGAAACGCGCCGTGTTATTATTATTACGGTCATTTGACGGTAGCGGCCGGCATGTCACTGGCCATGCTACAAAGATAGTTATTATGTTTAAGAAAAGTGAATGAGGCTGATGTTACCAGATTTTATTTTAAAAAATATGGAATTCCGGGGAAGAAATTCCGGAAACCAGGCCAAGAAAATGTTCAATTCTCCTTTTCTTTGTTTTTATGTGGAATAAATAAATTATTGAACGTACCTATATAAAGAAATGACATTTTTGTGGATGGTTTAAAATTTATTTCATGGCTTTTGCTGTCAGTTATTCGTTGGATGAAGATCCTTTCTTGGTCTGTTCATGCAAATTGGGGGGAAATGAGGCCAATTTATTTGAATATGCGTTTTTGGAACGGATGTAAATTACACACAATTCATTTATGACGTTTTATGTGTTTAATTTTTTCCCGTTACAAGTCTTGCTGGTGGGGAATTTTATATTCTGTAGTTACGTGTTAAAGTTTGTACATACCTACAAACTTTAAAAGTATATACAAATTATGTCCAATCCTGATCATTTACGTTCAATTTGTCTTAAAATAATGCGTTAGCTTATCCACCAAAATTTCAGCATCTCACACGAAGTCACTGTTTAATTTGGCAAAAAGACCTGTCGGTCATGCGTAATATATGTATTTTTTGAAAAACAGAACTTCCAAGCTTCTCCAAAAATCTTTCCCCCGGGCACTTTCACAAGGCTTGTAGAGCTATGCTAAAAACAAAAATATGGCTTTTTAAATGACCGTCAAAGGGAGTCTAACCAATTTCATTTGTTATTCAACCTATGCTACGACAATCAAAATAATTTATTTACGCCTGTCACCTGAGACATTTATCCAAAGATAGCCACAACCTTTTACCAAAAATTCAATGCAAATAATATTAATAGTTTAAAATCAACAACCAATCCTGTGAAAATTGTAATTATTTGATTAAGGCCTTCTATATACAGTTGTATGAGACAGTAATGCCAATGATTGTGAAATATTTTAACTATAGTTCAATTATACCTATTACCATAATAATTATCCCCACAGCTTTTGAAGGGCTTTACTATCGGTAGCTAAAGCTTCTTGGATAAATGTCACATCTGTATATCGAGGGAGAACTGCATAATTTGATCGTCTCCACGCAACCCTAATACACAAATTGATCATCTCCATCCCGCTTCTCCTCAGTTTTCCTCCTATCGCGGAATGGGGATTATCAATTTATGTATTGGGGCCACGTGGAGATGACCAAATTATGTACTTTACCCTCGATATGCCTTTAAACAAAACCGTGCACTGGATTCTTTTATATATGCATTTGTATTGTATTATTTGTCAGGGTTGACGGAGGTTTAAATTGGATTTTTCGGAACTAAGAATTAGTATTGAGATCTAATTTACAAAGATGGGAAAAGGCTAGGATAAGAAAAGGCAAAATAAAAAATAGGATGGGTACAGTAATTTAATACAATGGAATCGTAGATGGGCATCAATAGGATTCCCTTTATGAAAGAAACATTCCCGGGAATGTTCCAATTTCCCCTTTACAAAGGTAAAACTACGTGACTATAGCAGATACTATTAATAGACTATTAATTATAATAGTATTTTTGATTTATACCAGTTTGTCAAGATGCTAAAAAGTAACGAGTGAAAACGATTAGGAGCGAACCACATCTAGTCTGTGTGAGGCTAACTACGTGTAACGTCCTCCGGCCATAAACATTCCTAAAAATCCTTTGTAAAAAGCAAACAACTGCGGAGTAATGCACTTCTCCCTCCATTAACATTCACAACCAACGAAAGAGGGCAGAACCAGTACATAAATGAGCCTTCATACTTACTCCTATTGCGCTTTTTGACAATTTTTTGCACACATTCACTTCTCACACGATCTCATTTTGTAATTTCCCACGAACATCATTCCCTCTTAACGATGTAGTAATACTTTGAAAGCATCAATGTGAAGAGGACAAAACGAAGAGATCTCTCCACTTCCCAAGATGCAATCTCAAAAGAAAGACAAGGGAAAGTTGTGTAGTGTGACTCTTGAGCGTCGTAGTTAATACTTATATTCGTACGACAACCAGTTTCAACAGTCACATTGGGATTTAAAGCAGGGCTTCAAAGATTTTTTTTCCCCTTGGAGATTGAACAAGTGTTTAAGTATACTCTCAAAACACTTCTTCTTCGCAATTTCAAAACATGTACTCTCTCCTTTAAGCTTGTGGATTCAATAAAAACGCACGTGTAGAACGAAAGAGAGTGAGAGAGACGGAAGGGGTTGATGATGTAGCAAAAGGAGATTTTTAGTGGGACAGAATCTTAACCAGCCTTTAGTAGGAGATGACAGATTGAAAACTTTTCTTCTCAGATAAATGTACACATTCATCATGTTGAGTATGTAATACTGGTCATTGGCCTAAGCTCACAATTGAGGTCAGTCAACTTATTGAACTGAAGGGAAAGAAATATATGTGTATTTTTTTTAGGTGTACTATATAATCAATGAAAAGAAGAAATAATAATAAGTAGCATAAAAATGAAGTTTTTATTGATTTTTACAAATGTCCTTTGCTCAATGAAATGTAGCCGAGGAGGGAGGAAAGCATTTTATTGTTTGAAATTAATTCTTTTAAGGCGAAATCTCTTGAAAATCCCCGGTCTGACCAGAGATTTCTCACCCCTTCGAAAAATTCACTAGGGGGGTAAATGTGGGACAGGTTTTTCCTTTGTATTTGATGCAATAGATTAGAAATCAATTCATTTATAGAGCTCTGTTGAAACAATTTAATTTCGCTAATTCTTACGTCCATGCAAAATACAATTGTCATTACAAAGCCAACCAAACCGAGATGATTTAGACAGAAGCTGGATCACTAAAATAATTTCACAGTACTATTTATCAAGGTTAAAAAATTAGTAGATTCTGTAGTGGATTTTAAATTAGTCGACATTAAATTTAATTAATTTTTAATTTAATTCAATGTATATTAATACAGAATTTATCAATTGGACTTTCCAGCAAAAATTGTACCAATCATCCCATGTGATTCTCCTTTGGGTAGGTCAGTTAATGTTTTGATCTAGTAAAAAAAAAGTGTGTATTCGTATGTGCATGCTAATTAAAAGGTTCATTGATCTTCCATTGCATCACCACTCCGAAGTCTGTAGAATAAAAGAATGAGCATAAAAGTTAGTTTAGCCCAAGATTTATATAACACCTACGCAACTGTTTTTTTTTATATTCATTTTTAGTGCCCCCACGTGTAAGAAGCCACATTTTTATTATTATTTACAATAACCACCATTTTTGGTACGTGTATATCCATGCATCATTTGGCTGTATAGACAAGGTAATTTGGTGTGGCCAATAAACCATGTGCGTACTCCAAATTATGATGATCTCTAGCAAAGAATCACCTGCAGCCCAGTGACTCGCCTCTACCAAATGAAATGGCACACTGTGTGAACTCTGAATGTATAGACAAAGATCCCTTCTCTCTCCATCCTTTTTTTATTTATTTTACTTTCTTTTTCTTTGGGCTCCCCCTAAAAAATTTGCCATGACATGCTTATGTCGAGTGGAAGGTACACACATATTTATTTGCCTTTTACTAATGAGTGCATGGAAACATTCACTCCTATCCATCACACCTCATCTATTATATCAGCTCACAAGGAGCAATGCCTTCAAATGTAGCAAAACAAACCAAAAGAAAAATATATATATAAAAGACTGACCTAGAAAAATGTTGAGGTCAGTATGATTTTGAACTTCAGACCTTATATACATCGTGTGGAGGCGCGAGGGAAGGCCCATTGGCAAGTATTGTTTACTTGCGTATATTTACCTTTTTCTATACACAAACGTAATACATATGTATATACTTAAAGTAATACATATGTATATACATACATACGTGTTTACCTGAATGGCATGGCTCATAAACATGTAACATTGTGTAACACTTGACTGGTGTCACGAGTTTGTGCGTAAATAGGAGCATTCCTCATTCAGTCGTGTCTTTTCGTGGCGAAAACAAACTATCGTAAACTAATCTTACTTTTACTTTCATTAACAACCATTTTTTTTACGCTCTTACTAACTTACTATAAATACAGGCTCAATTTCAGATTTGCAGCGGTCATGAGCAAACCGGTACAGGCTTCACTTGTTGTTTCAAAGCATGTTTAAAAATTTTACAAATATTGCAAAAGCTACAATTCTTGGGTGGGGAACGAAGCCAAAAAAAAATGCAGTTTTACGTCATTAAACTTCACATCTTCGACTTTAGAGAGGCATAAGGAGCCGAGTATTGCCTTTTGTACGGTTTCAGGTCACAGGCAAATATACCTTCAAAGACCAAATACGATCGGCTGTCTCTTCACTAATTTTATTGGCTCCATTACCTTCGTGTGGAATTATTGAATAATTTAGGGTAATCAGAAAGTCAGATTATAAATGTTACAAGATACAATTTCGATCCCAGACTCCGTATATTCAATATCAACATCCAATATTCGGCTGCAAGTCCGAATTTAAACCACGTTTTCAAGGGGAAAAATTCTACAAGAAGCACCCATTGATGTTAAAATGTAACCTATAACCTCAGGGATTGTGGGATCGATCACTTTAAAAATCAGCTGTTCCTACTGCAAAAACTAATACTGAAGCTACGACAGGGTAAATTTGCGAAAATGTCTTTTGGTGACAAAATAAAGCTATACGCTTGTACAAAAATCGAGTGATTGTCCAATGACAATCTCCCACGCCCGCGCAATACATTGGTTGAACATTTGGAAGCCAGTTCACCTGATCGTGGGTCAAAGGATAAAATCTAACTTGGTATCTCTTTTACTCCTTGAGCCCTTCCACAATGGGTCACATCCCAGGGTCCTAGAGTCCATTGAATATCAGGTGTGGAATAGACAAATGACGTTGGAAACGTTATCAGGACACTCCAGACATGTACACACAAAATATTGCAAATGTTCTACTATACATATACACTCTATAAAATATACAACATACGACCATGAATAGGTAAAAAAGTGCTGAGCTCATCCAGGATTTACTACAACGTTTATCCTCCTTGTAATCTACTCGTAAACACAGACACTGTCAACATTACTGTGTACAAAAAAAAGCAGCTGCTAAAAGGGAAAAGTTATGAATGAGATGAGTGTTTTGCATAGTATCCATATCCAGGATATTTGTGTACCTACACAAAAAAAAAAAAATGCAAGTCAGACAGGGTATTCCATCGGATTTAATTGAACAGGGTCAAGACATTTACTGAACTATACAAGGCGGAACGAGTGTAAAAAGTGGAAGAAGAACGCAAAGTTAAACGTTGGTAATACAGGATATTCTCATTCTGTAAGAGAAGGCTATGGTGAAATAATCTTTGTACATATACCATCTATAGAAATACATGGTTAAATACAGACATTTTTTGATAAAGAATGAGTGTGTTCAAAGAACTGCGAACTATAACCAAGTCAGAGAAGAAGCGATGAGAGATCCTCCTCCCCCTTAAGTGTCCAAAGTCCACCGTACCGACATAGTTTACTGCTTTTTCTGCGATAAATGTGTATTTAATTCCCTCTTATCACACCCCCTCTCTTCAATTCATAGCGGATGTGAATATTTTTTTTTGAATATATACGCAAGTCTGCAGAATTACTGGGATGTTTAATGGAATATGTATGTGGCGTAATATGGGATATGTGAGAGTAAAAATGTATCAAATATCATTTGAGGGCATTGTGTGTGATTATTGCCATTATTTAAAATGAGCGAAGAGGGCAAACAGAAATAACTTAATGACATCCACAAAGTATGTGCATGGGATTCTCTTTAGCAATCATTTAGTAATAATGATATCTGTGAATGTATATACATGAGTCAGTAACCCAGCGTCAGCGTCTCTTTTGACCTTTGAACCCAAGCATTCTATCAAATAATACCGCCACCCCCACCTTGTATATTTTGAACATATTTCCAGAAACCAGAGACATTGGACGGACTAGTCATCTTTTTATATCATATTCTCGATCATATTTCATTCTAATTTTGTGGACTCTGGACCTTGTTCTGCGGAGAATTATATGAATAAAACAAGGCTTTGTTGTACGTATTCATATGCATTCATAGACCTCCCTGACATGATACATTATTTATTTTTTTGTATTTCATAATATTAGCCATACTCTCCTGTCATTATTATTGGAGATAACGCGGGGACATGATTCAATACGGACACAAGGTGGCCGGGTTTTCCCTTTGTCTACGCGCCCACGTTTTAAATTACAGATTTATCACTTCGTCTCAGTGGGTCGTAAATTACCTGAGTATTGAGTTACATTTAAAAAAAAAAAGTAATATGAAGCAGTTTCCCAATGGGAGCTTATTTGTTTGCACTTTTTTCGTGTCATATTCTATATACGCGTAAAGTACTTATTGTTATTACAATCGCACCAAATGGTGACAATATAAATTTTAGTCATACCTGCCAAAATGATGGAATGGAATTGAAATTTTTGGACTCCTGTTATCATTGTATTTTCAATGATGACCTGAAAGGGGCAAAGTGAGACAAATGATCAATTATATTGATTATCAATCAAAATCCATGTGTTTCAAGGTTCTCTCCTGATATTATGAGCATTCCAAAGTTCACATTGTGAACTTGTGGAACAGTTTTTGACATTCAGACCGATAATCCTTTGATTACAGCTTACAAGTAAACATCCATTAGAGTCACGCCTCTCAATCAATTTTTTATTGCATATATTAGTATGCGCCGTCTATGTATGTACATATACGTACTTGTTCCTAAACAAGGTGTGACAGTTTATGGGTAAATAAATAAACTCATATGCAAAAGTAAACTGATAAAAGCTACCAGGAACCTCCGTCAGAAATACATTTTCCCTGTACCGTAAAACATTGTCAGAAAATTACTAATACATGGAGGGATTTGAAGATTTCTTTCCCCATGCATTTTTGTTACCCACCCAAATGATTATCTAGCCATCTTGTAACATTTGATAACTTATTCCATTCATTATTTACATTTGGTTTCCCGCAGGAAACCAGGGCACATAAAAAAACTTGTCGAAAGTTTAAATTCCGCAGAAAGAATTTGCTTATGGAATCCTAATCCAATATTGGTTTATTTCTACTATACATAGGTATGTTACAATGCGACTTTTTTCTCCTGATTTATTAGTTTTATTATTACTTTGTGAAAATCATCGCTTTTGTTCACCTCCTCCCGTGATTCGCTTCAAAATATTTTTTTAATAGTCTTCGCCTAACATTTTTTGCATTTTTTCAGTAGTATGTATACGTGAAACATTTGAGCAAAAAAAAAAAAAGTCGAAAATGTGTGGTCAAATATCTTCTTCGGAAGTTGGAATAGACCGACCAAGCTTTCTATGATGCAGATTATTACCGTAAAGTCAAAGTCACCTTCATATTCGTGCTCGTGCTTTCGCCATCTCGTAAATTGCAGGTAAGTATATACACATTAACCACAAAAAGGTGTAGCAGAGGCAACATATGAATGCTACAGACTCAAACGGGGTTTACTCCGGTTGTTTTGAAATTTTGATTCCTTTTTCAGGTGAAAAAAGTGTAACTCAATCAGAATTTCCCCGGCTATTGTTTTTGGTTCTTGTTTTTTTGGAAGTAATTTTGTAAAGAACTATCCATGAATATCTATATAAGTTACATGTGTATGCAACTTATTGTTGTTCATAAGAATGCATTAGCATGAAATTTTTCGCTTTCCTTGTAAAATATCTTTCCGACTTAACCCCATGTGTATTTACAGTAGACATCTACCTTATATTTTCCCTTGATGGTTGCCACAAAAAATTGTCCATAAAACTAAAAATATACTCTATCCTCACAGGTATACTTCCCTCGAAGATGTTTATCTCCATTATCTCTCTGGAATCTTTTTCCAAGGCACTCAACACCAGCACACAAATACTAATGTAAAAAGAAAAACAAGGCATACTACCATTTGCAAAAAAAGAGAGATTTAACCAAAGTATTCGTGAAAAATTTTCGTGGGAGTTTTTGCAATGAGAACTTGTAGTAAGACAACTTGTACTAGCCAAAATTCAAATAAATGCATTATTAACTTTCTGAATGGGAAGTATAGGCACCTGTGTTGCTTTTCCATGTGTGCGAACCACACTTGATCACACGAAAGTTTTGTAGTGTATAATAACACCGAAGATTTAACGTCTCTTATCTGTATTCTAAGGCAATTTTGTTGAAAAAAGGGCAGAGTCCTCTCTCATTTATTCACTTTTGTCAGTGGTTGTACACTCCTGGCACCACCACGTCATCCTCATCCATATATTATATATGTATATATACATACGTGCATAAGCACATACCTACGAATGATAGTTCTCTAAACCCCACAATCACCAAAACAGTAGTAATTACAGAAAAAAAAATTCTTCACACGCCATCCGTGCACGCAGTGGAAATTCATTGTGAGCACAATACATTAAGGATATCTTGACAATATTTTTTTTGTTCTAAATAGAAGCAAAACAATGTGCGATTCTTTGCTCAAAATATAACTGCGAGGTAGGATTCTCCACAGGTCTGGACCAAACACATTACATGAATGTGTGGGTGTGCAAAAGAATATCATCCACGAATTACTGCGCACTTATTTTGTAATAATTTTAATTGCCCCGAACCATTCGAAAGGGTTTAAAAAAGGACTCATGCACTTGCTAAAACATCCCATTTATGCATGTATAATTCACGGGAAAATCCCTCACATATGTATATAAAAACAAAAGAAAGGGGAGATACTCATAAAGGAATTAGTGCAGGTGTTTTTTTGTCATTTAGCCAGGCATCTCTGTTGTCGGAGTAATTGCGCAATCCTGTCTTGATGAAAATCTGAGGCAAAATAAACTTTTTGTAGACTGGAAGTTCATTCTCAATGTTAATATGTATATACCTTTTCCCCTACTTACAATTTTTTTTAATTCTTCCCTGAGCTCCTCATTTAATGTAAACACGCCATACCCAAAAGTCTTTTGCAATAACCCTGCGACTATCATGTAGACAGAATCTCCCACTGTAGCCAAACAAGTTGCCGGCTCTGGAAGGTGAAGTAATAATTAATGAACTTTATTTCAACTATTAAGGGTAAGTAAGATTTTAGGCTTAAGTTTTTTCAGTGTAGTAAAAGATCGTATGTAAGCTCCACTAAAATACTCATCAAGACCACTGTCCTTGACAAAGCCTCTTGCATTTTTTATGTAACAATTCCTTGGTTTATTTACAAAATACAGATATTTCTGTCTGTATGTAGTACTTTATGTACATAAGCAGACGTGTATGGTTTTTTTCTTCATTTTTCGTAAAGAACAGGTTTTTTTTGTGATGATGATAAGGATTTGGGTGCATCTCGTTACTTTCAATGTAAGGCTTTGTTTTGGTAGTGAACTTCATACTTTTTTTTTCTTGATGGATGACAAGACGTAATAGTTAACCCTTTCACTTTTCAACTCACTCACAGTGATCCAGGTCACTCTTTATTGTTATTTAGCCACCCCCCCTCAAGTGCCCTTCTCTATATTTTCGTGGGCAAAAAAAAAAAATAAGTTCGATTTGGTACAAACACAAAAATATTAATTCAAAAATGCAATTTCACACTAAATAATGTTAGGTGCAAGATGTTGTTCATTTCTTGTCGAATATTTACAGCGATGCTCTTGTTTTCTCATACTAGAAAAATACCCTTTAATTATCGTCAACCTTTCCTCGGACAACGTCAACAATAGCTAGATGAGCACCACTGTGTGATTGCTTCTCAGCTCTCAATCAATTGAGCTGAAGTCAGAAGAAAATATTCAATCAATTTGAAAATCTCATTTACATCCATCCTAATCATTGTTTTACTTGCAATTAAAAATAATAAGATTAGTACACACATTATTTACACATCTAAATATTATATTACTAGAATGGATTTCAAATCAGATTAAAATACTGCTACCTTATAAAAGGTATTAATGCTTAAAGTAAAAACATTGCGTGCAGACTATCTGTGTACAAAAAAGGATCGTACACAATAAAAATAACATTGTACAATTTCTCCGACAGATTTACCATGAACTGGATGTCAATTTGAATGAAAGGAAGTATAGAAGTCTCTAAATATTTATGTGTGGCAGACAGCAGACAGATGATTGTCACAATGGCGGGTTAAATAATTATATTGACTTTCCGTCTGGAATACAGGAGAATTTGTCTATGTAAATGATGTTTTTCTGTCCCCCCTCAAAATCTATTTTCTGCTCATTGACATCCATCCGAGTTGTATTACGTTTGGTGTATGTGTACACACAAGTGTTAAACGAGGAAGGATATTTTGGTTATGTAGGAGTATTTCATAGACGGAGTAGTAAATACCTGTTACGAAGATAAAAATAAGATTACTTGTATAGACTTTTTTTTATTACAAACAATTGCACGCATGTGCTTTCCATTTGGTATATGCACCTGTATAGGTATTCCAATACATTTATATATATATATATGTATATATGTATACACATGTAGGAAAAGTAGAGTAGAATGAAGCCTGGGATTAACGTTGACAAGCACAACACACATGTATATAAAGGCATGCATAGAGAACCAAATTATTTAAGACAGAAAGACCCAGTGGTCTGTTCTGCACCTATGCAGTGTTAATTCTCCATCAAAAAAGTGTTATAACACTGCTGAGTCTCAGGCTCGTACAGTACTACTGGCGTAAAATGTGTGTGAAGGGGAAGAAGTGGAGTCAGTTTGGATTTAACCCTTTGCTCACGAGGATTTAAGAATCTCTCTCTCTCTTGTATGGTCTTCCATGCCGCCATATCAAGTAGTGTGAAAGTGTATAATAATATATAAAATAATTCTGTGTGTGTGTAGTATTGATGTGCTTTCTTTAAAAATATTCCCCTCTACAAGGATAATCTACAGGATGATCAAAGCGGAGTTAGATAAAATTGCTCCAAAATGTATTAGTTTTGCATAAGACGAAGAAAGATCCGTGTATCTATAAATATATATCCAGGATGAGTGAAACAAAGTTTTACTATTACACATGAGGGAGAAAACGTGAGGAATAGCACTAAATGACTGATCCATTCACCGTGTGAGCAAAGAGTCAGTTGTATAGAGGATAGTAAAAGGGATTTTTTTTATCCATGTGTTTTCAGTGAAGTAGGATTCTTTTGGGATTATCCCTTTCCCTATATACACGCCTGCATAATATATTTGTATACTATTGTACAAGTTGTGAGCGCAAGTTGTATAAAAGTGGAGGGACTCCAACATTGGACTGTCACATTTAGTGCTGGGAGCTTCACGTAAACTAATGTGATCGTCTTGCTCTTCCCTCCTTTTACGACTTGTTTTTTTTTCCTTTCAGGACTCCTCTCATTTTTTCCTTGTATTACAAAATCCTCCTCCTATACATATGTCAATGTTCAAACGGAGGAATTTTTTTTAGGTAGAATTTTTTTTTGAAAATAAGGGGAAATAATAATTATTGTGGACACAAAATAATATTAGGTCTTCCTTCCCATTTATTTTATTCGGGGAAGACGAGGGGTACCTCCCAACGGAATCAACGTATATTTATAGAAAAGAGTTAAATCATTTACAAACAATAAATTAAAGGGAGTTGTGCTTGTTGTGTAATCAGTTGTCATTTAATATTCCGGAGAAATAATATTCAAGTAAATTGTGCGTATCAATTAAGCGTTTTCCCCCTCTTTCTACACACTATTTGTACATGCTCCAGGACGTTGTCGTCATGTAAATATTGACGGATGTGCCACTGTTAAGTAGGAGGTCGAGAAAAAAAAAAGGTGTTGGTGTAAAGAACTAAATGGATTTTTTTGCAAAATTTCATATTTCGTAGGAATTCGTCTGAATTTAGCTCAATAATAAATGGTTACAACTTTTGCACAATTTCATTCTTCCAATTTATATTGCGAGACAATTACTTGCTCAAGCCCACAGACTGATAAAGTGCCTATATTTTTTTTTGATTGCAACTTAACCTTCGACAGACAATTTTTAGTGGGGGTAGCTGGAATTTGCCGTGTTTAATAGCACCAAAAGACAGTGATTTTTTAATACTATTTCGTGTAGTATTTGTAGCAAATTTCATTGCTCATTCATTGTGCCACAGTGCTACTTTACAGCCTGTTTTTTTATTACCAAAAAAAAATTCCTGTAACGCCAAATTAAATCTACGCCGTCCAATTATAAAAGATTGGTGGTTTACTCAAGAAAAATATTTATAATCTGAAACCTAAAAAGAAATAAAACATATCCTGTATCACACAGGAATCAAATTTTAGAGTGTATACTGACTGAATCCTCTTTCAGTGTGGAATCAATTACTACTGTAATATCGATAATTATTTTCGATGGCTACGTCCTTACTTCTGTGCAGGCGGGTTATATCGGCTGCAAGTAAGTTTTGTTATTGGAAATGATTTCATGAAATATTATTGTTATTGTTACCCCAAAAAAAAAGATTAATGAGCCAGGATTAAGTCGGCGTAGGTCAAGAACGTACAAACATCAAAATTCTTTCTCTATATATACAGATACATACAACAATGGGGTTCGAATTGTTACCCTCCAACCCCTTGGCCTTGGACGAGACCAGTACTTGTGTACGACCAGATTTCTCAGGTGAATGTTAAACCTTTCTCCAAGTATTTCTCTCTTTATGTAATTCATGTATGTATTATATAAATAATGTCCACGCGAGATTTCCCTATATAGAACAACCTTTTTTTTCCCACGAAGTGAGACAGAACAATTGAAGGATGTAGTGAGTCAGTGACCAATGTTTATGTTTATGATTTTCGGTTCATATAGTAACACATGTATTCTCACATGCTTCTACCAGCTGCTCCTCTTCTGTCTTACACAATTAATTGCTAAAAGAGTTGAACAACTCTCTTTACTCTCAATTAACAACTTTTTGTACTTTGACTTGAAGCATGTTGGTAAATAATTATGGGAGGAATTATTCTCAGATTCCAAGGTGGGAAAACGTTCCCATTCAATTCTTGGACCATTCGGGAATTATTTGAAGTGTACGAGAGAAAAATATTAATTATGGGTATTATGAAATTTTTGCAGAACGAGTGGGGTTGGGAATGAAGGGCCGTATGATACTGCACACGTGCGAAAAAATTCAGCATCCGCCTCCGCCAGTCTTACGATGCCCCCTTTGCCAGGAACAATCTCGGACAAACATCGTGAATCTGAACAACAAATACTAGCGGCAGAGAAAGGTAATAACGGATGCATGCAGATGCATTTGCATGTACTATTCTAATGGGATTAAAACTCATTATGAGCAGTTTTTATAGCCATTTGCAAAAAATGATACATTAGCTTTCACAATTGTTTTTTATACAATTGTCTCCAGCTGAGCTACGTACAATAGTGACATCTCAAATTAAGGTATACAATTGTATGAGCATAGGAGCATACACACTTTTATTTTTGCAGAAAGCGCATATTAATAATGCCCCACATAAAAGTATGGCTATTGCATTCAACGCATTCAAGGAATAGTTGAAAACCTTTTGAAAATGATTTTTTTAAAGTTTCTATTGTGTTTTAACCGTGTTATTTATATGAAAAAAACATTTTATCTCCAAATTGGAGTTGTCCAAATCCAGAAAATACTTTATTTTGTTTTTGAATTTTCAATCCACTGAATGCGTATGTATAGAGTGACATATAATTTTTTTTTGGATAGAAAATAATTGTATGTATGTAGCTATGTGTGTTTATACAAATCTAATTGTATTTTGGTGTTTTTGTACACCCAACAGATGCTTCAGCAAGCAGGGATGTGATGAAGGAGAAGTTCATTCTCCAAGCCTTGACGTACATGACTAAAACCTTTGACTTCCTCACACTTCCAGTGTACGCTGCTTTGAATCAACCCTGGAAAAAACTGGCTTTACACAAAGCAACCAAGGTACGCTGTAAGATTTTATATAAGCCACGCTGTTTTTAGTTTTTTCACATTCTTATTTCCACTCATTTCAAAGCATCCACAAATCCACACATTTCGTGGCAAAAATCTGTTTTTCATTTCAAACTTTAATTATTACGATGTAAACACCTTTATATATATATATATATATACCTGGGTACATTTTTATCCATTTAAATCTTATTATATACCTATAACTAAAAATATATGGACATACACTCTAGCTCCAAGCAGACACTATGGATTTTGACGATTTCTCGTACCTCAAGTTTCCTTAACTTTATCGTGCGTAGTAGTAAGAGCGTAGCATTTTTTTTATGAAAGAAATATTATACACATCTCTAATCTTGAGAGTAGTATATTTGTTTTAAATTCCTACTAGGTACGCTAGATTTAAGTTTGCATTTGTACATACTTGAATACGTCACCATTTGTAGCATCTCGCAATATGAGTCTCGTACATGCAGTGATTTCCACTAGCTGTGCAACCATACACATATAAATACATATGTATGTTTCTGTGAGAGCTTGCCAGTGTGCAAAGGAGTTGGTAAACAAACCTTTTTTTTTTATCTGTTTCAACTCCTCTATATAGATACTTTGTTAAGTCATAAACGCATTTTTATGTTTCACTTGCACTGGTGTTAACTTCCTACCTTCAGGGCTTTCATCTTTCTCTTTACTAAAATTTCTGTAAGATTTACTCTTGCTTTTTTTTGTTGAAATATTGCAGTCTATATAGGTATATAAAATCCCATAATCCCTGGGCCGTAACGCAGAACTCCCCAAGGGATGCCCACATTTATTCTACGTTACACATACAGCAGGTTACACGTTACACGGTCTTCTACGGTACACGTTATAGCACATGAATTCAATTTTAAGTGTAAATTCTTACTAAAAATGCTTGTGATTGGTGTACACATGCAATTATATATGTACATATGTAAGACCATCTTTTGAAGTTTTTTTCCTTTTTTATTCACCTACTGTTCTGGATCTGAAGTTAGGGTTAGGGTGCATAGGTGCTAAAAATGGTTGCAAAATCCGAACACCACAAGTTAATAAGACTAATAAGATCAAGTTAAAATTTAATGAAATTAATTAATGTTAATTTCAATAAATGCATGTTAAATGTGTTGCAGTTTCGTCAAGCAAAAAATGCATATGAGGTTGCGTGGATTGTCACTTTAAAGGCTATTAACTATGGGGCTGTGAGAGACATTATGGTTTTGTTTATTCACGTTTGTTCGCGTCGTGTTGTCATTGCACAGCTCGTTGCATCACGAGATCATTTAACCTTGTTTAAATTTTGAAGCGTTAAGTGCAACTGCCTGTTTTCGTTCATTTATGTATCTTCCCCGGTGCACTTGAGTAATAGATAAATTAATGGTGTGATAATGATCAAGTGTGTATAGGATTAAAGAATGGAGCATTATATGTGTGTTTTTTTGTTTTTCATTGTGACAGCACAAGGAGAGATCGACAATAGTATATAATATATGTACAAACTAAATATAAATATAGACCTTAAATAGTAAAAATTTCCGTAATAACCATCCCAAATGTTTTTTTTTAATGCAATTACCAAGTTTATTTTTGAGTCTACGTTTGAACTAGCCTTTTGACTTAGACACTATATAAAAATATACAATATAAAAATGCGAAGCAGGGTCAGGCCACCGTCGATTACCTTATCTTTCCTGCCTGTTATTGTTATTTCTATCATTATGAAATAGTGACTAGTGTCATTAATTTTTTTTTATTTACTTACAAGAAAAACAAAGTGTCTGGAATAGAATGTAAATATTATGAAACTATACATTGTGGCTCATGTTCATGTTATATGATAATTTAAGTGTCGTATGTACATTGTATTCCTTCCAGGCTATTGCCGTCCAAGAGTCACCACATGAATGGACGGGTGTTTTGGAGAAGTCAAAAATTCACATGGAGCTGGACGAGCACAATATTGACACATTGGATAAGTTATTTACTCGAGCGGCACAAAAACATAGTACGAGGAAATGTCTTGGGACACGAGAAGTTCTGGGTGTGGTGGAAGAGGAGGATCAATTGGGGAAATTGGTAAAAAAGTACGATTTGGGAGAATACGATTGGATCACCTACAATGAGATGCAAGAAAGGGCCGCCACATTGAGTCGAGGAATGCGAGCTTTGGGCTTGAAACCAAAGCAAAGAATTGCCATTTTTGCCGAAACAAGAGCAGAATGGCTTTTGACGGCTGTTGCTGCCTTCAAGATGAATTTGCCCAGTGAGTTTGACCAGAATTGTCCACATTCAAACGTGCACATATCCATGCATTAAATACAGTGTATGGAGAACCAAAATGGAGCAAGTCCTTTGGACCGAAATTTGTCCACAAACTAATAATACAGAAACTGGGTTTTTCATAGCAATTCATTCTATAAAATAGCCCAAATTAAGCATCTTTACGTATAGTTTCTTGAGCGCTGCACAGTAGCGCTTCAAAGGCGCGTTTATTTAAAGATCTATGTAAATTCACTAAAAAAATCCCAATTTCGACTTGCCCCTTTTGTTTCTCTCACTTTCATAATTACGTGAATGTAATATTATGTGCATATACATACATGCATATGAACTTATGAACATATATTAGTCATTTTTTCAAAACAAAAATCTAGATGAATAATTTCCCCCACTCTGTCTTGTGTTAGTTGTCACCGTTTTTGCCACCCTCGGGGATGAAGGTGTAATTCATGCCTTGAGTGAAACGGAAGTATCATGTCTCTTCACGTCAGAAGAGCTCCTGGGAAGATGCAGCACCATTCTCAAGAATGTCCCTCTAGTGAAGAACGTGGTTTGCATCAATGGTCAGGCCACTGTTGGGGATGGTGAACCATTACCGACGAATGTGTCCTTAAATTCCTTGTCATCCCTCAATGAGTTAGGAGAATCTCAACCCGTCTCAGTCGGTTTGTTTGCACTTTTTTTTTAGCTTCCGATATTTTGTCATTTATCAATAGTTTGTCATGATCTAACAATAGAACGTATTTTATTAGATGTCGAAGCCAGTTCCAACCCTCAGCGGGATGATACAGCTATAATTATGTACACTTCTGGAAGCACTGGTGTGCCCAAGGGTGTCATGTTATCTCACGGGAATCTCGTTGCCTCCCTCAAAGCTCTGACAGGTACTGGAGAATTCGGTCTTCAAACATTTTCATTCAGTTTCTCTAGCCTTTTGCTCAATTTTTGAACGCTGGTTTGGTACAGTAAAAAAAGTGGAATTAAAAAAACTATAATTATGATATTTTCCTAGATTCTTTTGCTTCCTTTGGTGATCCCACAGAAGATGATTGCTATATAGCGTACTTGCCCCTAGCTCATGCGCTGGAGCTCATGAGTGAAGCCATGTGCCTTCTCCAAGGCATTCAAATTGGTTACAGCTCACCTTTGACATTGACAGATAAATCTGTGGCTGTTAAAGCGGGCTGCAAAGGTGACGCGAGTCTCTTAAAGCCAACGTTGTTGGGAAGCGTACCTGTAAGTTGTTTTTATTTACCTTTTTCTCCACACATAAATTCTCTCTACGTAAAAAAACTTACATTTGGACTCGGGACTTAATAATAAAGAATTGGATTTTAACTCCCTGGAGATAGTTTATATCCATGTATAGAACTAATTTGCGAACATTGTTTTTTCTTGTATTGACAGCTGGTGCTAGAACGGATTTTAAAGGCGATCCAAGGGAAGATTTCGGAGCGTGGGAAGGAAGCCTCTCTAGTTTTTGATTTTTTCACACAGTACAAATGCAACTGGACACGTTTGGGCTACAACACTCCGCTCGTTGATCGAATATTTTTCGCTCCAATTAGAGACCTTGTAGGGGGGAAAGTAAGACTGGTTACATGTGGTGGGGCTCCTTTAGCCACCCAAACCCATGAAATTATGAGGGCAGTCCTTGGATGCCCCGTGCTTCAAGGTTATGGTCTTACAGAAACTACAGGAAGTGGATCTATGAGTATAGGTAAAAAAAAGATTTACCACTTCTACAAATAGCTTTAAATATTAAAATAGCAGCCATAATTATACACAAATGTACATATGTACTATATATGCATTTTTCTTAATGGAATTTAAAATCTTTTTTCAATAAATAAACCTTTTTTCAGGCGAAGATCTTACCGTAGGACGAATTGGTGGACCAATTAGTTGTACAACTTTTAGACTGATTAACTGGGAAACGGGTGGCTACAGGGTAACGGACAAGCCATACCCCCGAGGGGAATTGTACATTGGGGGTGAAAATGTAGCCATGGGATACTTCAACAAGCCAGATTGTACAGATTTTTTCATTGAAGATGGCAAGCGGTGGATGAGAACTGGGGACATCGTCGAAGTTCATCCAGATGGAGCTTTTCGAATCATTGGTGAGTTTATTCATTTTAAATAAAAATGAATTTATTTATTTATTTAAAATAAAATATAGATTTACTAATTTTAAATACGTTTATTTATTTAAAATAAAATATAGATTTACTAATTTTAAATACATTTATTTATTTGAAATAAAATATAGATTTATTAATTTTAAATAAATTATGATTGCTGTTGCATGACGCGGGTGTTAACA
Source organism: Disparrhopalites patrizii (assembly GCA_034698585.1). Taxonomy (NCBI): domain Eukaryota; kingdom Metazoa; phylum Arthropoda; class Collembola; order Symphypleona; family Sminthuridae; genus Disparrhopalites; species Disparrhopalites patrizii. The sequence goes on along the minus strand of JAQGBT010000710.1, from coordinate 8,874 downwards.
GGGATTATATGTACATATATGTTTTTTTAAGTGGATTAAAATGTTTGACTTTTCAGATAGGAAGAAGGATCTAGTGAAATTATCGTCGGGGGAGTTTATAAGTCTTGGTAAAGTCGAGGCTGTTCTCAAAACCATTCCCATCGTGGAAAATATTTGTCTGTACGCTGACCCTACCTTCTCTTACCCGGTGGCAGTGGTCGTTCCATCTCAGGTTCAGGTGGGAAGTTTTTCAATCTTAACTACAAGTGTTAAAAATCTAAATCCAGAGAATAATTAACTAAAAGAGGGTATTTTTTAAATGAATTAGGTTGAAAAATTAGCGGCGCAATTGGGACGAGGGGACCAAAAATATCTTCATTTGACGACCGACCCTGTGATAGTTGATGCAGTGCTCAAAGAAATAGAGAATCAGGCGTATGTGCTCAAGCTAGACAGGTACGAAATTCCAAGGAAAATTTACATAAGCCCGGAAATATGGACTCCGCAATCGGGTTTAGTAACGGCAGCCTTTAAAATTAAAAGGAACAACGTGTACAAACATTTTTATACAGAAATTCAAAAAATGTTAAGGGGCTAGAAAATTCTTTTTTGTTTTTCCAAAGCTCTTCCAAAGAACTTCAGTTTTTCTACATCTGTGTTATATGTAAATACCCCTGCACTTGTTTATCTTCATATACATACAACGTTTTCTATGTGTCAGACATTACGGAATAAAAATATTTTTTACAGGAAAAAAAATGATACCGCTATGACTGGTCATTAGCATGAACTTGGTTTGGAAATCGTCCCGAAAGTTCATATTATAAAATTACATCCAAAACAAAAATTAGAGTGTTTTTGCTTGTCCAAAAAAAAAAGTGTATGGAAAATAATGCATATGATACATCCGTGTGCGGTAAAAGTAATTGAAACACTGTCGATTTAATCTTTCTGTGAAATTCAATTGCCCACAGACTCGTCGCCACCAGATGAGGGAAGTTTTTACTTTTGTTTATCTCAACTGTTGTGATTGTGAGGTTTGAGGTCCCGTAAATAATTCTGGTTGAGGATTGTGAACAAATGAATGATTTAAATCTGCATAAAAATCTGCGAAAATGGCCAAAGTCAACGCAATGGTTAGCAAGGAGACCCAGGTGACTCCAAATAGCGGATCCATCTCCGTATCCTCCATATCTTCGGAGTCCATGATTTGAACGCAGTTGTTTACGTACACTGAATACACTGACAGCGTCAGTAAAGTCAGGAGGGTGGCAAACCAGAAGTTACAGTTGAAGTAACGACTTTTGACTGGAAAACGCAGAGGTCTTTGCTTAATTCTGACATATTTTTGTTTCGTATGCTTATTATCTGCAAAATCAAGCGCCAAAGTAAAAGGCCCTTCGCAAAATAGATTTTGAACATACCTTCAGTATGTTTCCGGGCGATCTCCTGGTTGGGAATAATCTTCTTCGTTGTACAATTTACGTGACTGTTACCTGAAAATATATTTTTTTAAATGGTACCGTTTCAAAAAAATTGAGGGAACAAATTAAATTTTCACTGTGTGGAATGGACGCTTTACCCCGTGTCTTAATGTCGTGAGGGCTTTTGGTTTTGCAATCCGAGTCGGATTCTTCCGTGTCACACTCTTTGAAACTCACGGGATAAATTGGAACCAGTTCCATGGAGTTGTAAATTACATGTCTACAATAGGCGCAGGTGGGCTCCCTATAAATATTGCAAGTATAATTACGTAATTCTGGAAATAATGTTCACGTTTGAAATAGTAGATGTATATACATATTTATGTGAGGCAAAGAAATTGGTAAGGTACCATCCACGTTTTTCCAGATGATCCATCCACGCATGTATACAGCCCAGATGATACAGATGACCGCAGGGAGTTGCAACAATCGCTGACCAATTGGTGTTATTATTGTCCGCATCATAAAATCCTACAGACGGAGCCACGCGCTTGGGTGGAAGAGTGCTCACGGGTTCGTCAAAGTCTTCTACGAATTCAGGGTCCAAAACTCCAGGAGAGTCGTTGGGGCTGGGAGTGTTGGTGTTTTCAATTTCAAATCTGTCACCTTCTCGGGCTTGATTATTATCATCTGTGTACAACTCCACATCTTCCTCTTCGTTTTGTGGAAGAATAAGCTCCTCCCAATTGAACACATTGTCCAGAGACTTCATGCAGATGCAACACACGTAAATTGTCATTGCGACGATGTCATTTACAATCTAAATTATGAAACTTGTGAAAGAAAATTGCATGTGCAAACACTTCGTGCTCAAATTATAGAAAATCTAAACAGTATTTCCTATAAGTCTATAACCATTTACAAAATCTGAAAATTAATAGTATTGCGTAAAAATGGCATGTGCGAAATAAAATGAATATCGTTGTGGCAGTCCCGTAATTTGTACATATATATTTTATGTATATTATAGACTGTCCTACATTATCGTACCAACCGAAAGGGTAATAATATTAGTTATTTAGTATACGCCAACAAATTGTCCAAAATTCTAGAGCTATCTATTTTTCGTCTTCTGATGCAACTGGGTAAACATGTTTTAAGAAAACTGACGAAATGAGAATAGCGAAGTTAAACATCGCTAGTTTTGTTGGGATTAAATTGAACTTCTAATGCGTCCACAAGTTAATGTTCAGTAACTTGTGGGAAAGAAGAAGCTAGTGCTTTATTTTATGATTCCTGGTTTTTATCATGAGAACTATTTCTTACAGGTAGCGCTAGCGCTACAAAGGTTTTCGCAGCCACAGAATATTCATTTGAGCTGTTAGTAATGGACTGAAAAAGTTGGCAAGTACTTCATATCAATACTTAATCAAGAAAAAAAGCGTAGATAGCAAGGTTAGAAACATGGGTTTGATAATATTCTCGCAACAATCAACTTTCAGTTGCAAGATAACTATTGTAAATACCAGTAAATTTCTTAATTAATATGAATGCAGTACGAAATATCCATACATATGGTCCTAATAAATAGCGTCCTATTCTGACGATTTCCCCTTCTAAATTTACATTTCTCCCGTACTGATAGAGCATTTCAGGCACCATATAAACACTTGACTTGTCGGGACATTATAATACGACAATCGAGGTTGTACGATGAGCCCTCGGGGCTTATATTATAAGATACATTATTTGCGCAAAAAAAAAAAAAACTAAATTCAACGCCGGGGTGAGTGTGGATTTGGAAAGGAGCGCTAATGGTACGGCATACAGGAAGTCTGTGTGTACGCACTTCTTCGCGATAAAAACAGTAAAGAAGGCCATCAGTGCCCATCAATGGATTTCCTGATGATTTTCAGTCTTACCAATTATTTTAAAATCCGCTGCACTGAAGTTTTGCAGTTTACACTTTTCTAATTTTCATCCGTCGTTACTCAAAATGTAGTAAGTATACCAATAATGGCAGAGAAATAATCTACCACTACGTTGAATGTAACAAAATTAATTCACTCATCACGAATTTAGCAGTAATGATAGTACCTCTTGATTTGAGATTCCTCCACCTCCACGTTGCGATTTGAGTTCCCGACAATCCTTAGTTATATTGAAAAGATCACGATTCCAGTTTCCGCTTTCCAGGATATTGATATGCATACTATATGGAAAAACCTTATAATGCTATTGGTGGCAAAAGGGTCATGTAGCAAATTGCTTATTACTGTCTCTTGTGACGGTCGCTTAGAGCGATCCGCTACTGTGTACTTGTTTTTCAATGTTAATCAAATGTATGTGTATTTTTAGCGTGGTCCCGCCCCTACAGCTATGGCAATGCACAGCTAACAAAACAAGCACTTCTATTCCCTGCTGTCCGGTTAGGGTGCGTAATACATGTTCAAGGTGGTCCGGTGTCTGGTCACTGTCACGCCCAAATTGCACAACCTAACATTACGGCTTCATCGTAGCAAATGCTCCAAACATTATATTCGCAAATTAAAAATAAAATTCACCACGAATGTATATACTCCATTGGTTCTATGAGTAACTTTTTCTCGAATGTAGGATAAATTCCGGCATATTTCAAGATACAATCTTAAGGAATTCCCTCTTGATAAAAATCGCCAAAATTAATTTTTGTTTTACGTAAAAGTATTTTTAGAAAATTTGAATCGGTGACGGAGGGATTTAAAGTAGAAGTGAACATAAAAATAAAGGTAACAGATTTATTGGTTCTCCGGTAATTCATGTATCGCGAAGGTCCTCATGTTCAAAAGTAAATCATTAGTACCGATTGGCCCTGCGTAATTACTGCGTATTATTGTGTAACTAGAAATAATTTTTTCGGAAATATTTTGAGCTGGCACATCATGCGACTGTAGAACAGAAGATCACTCAACATCACAACAGCTAAATGCAATCTTAGAAGTAAATATAGTAATAGATTCTTTAGATGTGATTGAATTCTAGATATAGAAAACAAAAACATCGAGAAAAAAACTTACTAGGAACTGAATATTTGTGAACAGTTACTAGTGTGTTGAATACTTCTGAAAAAGCTTATTTTGCAAATAATATAGTAAAATTATATACATATTACAATTATACATGCTAGTAATGACTGATTTCAACATTATATTTGTATATAATATGTATACGTATGACTAGCTTAAACTGGTGTTTTACTGACTCGCTTGTTTTTTCAAAAACAACACTCAATATTAAACTAAATACCAACTGGCGTGACTGATTCGAACGAAATACTTTCTTATAACATCATAGAGGTCTTTGACTCAAGTATTCTGGCTCAAAAAATATAACTGTTACCGTTATATCATCACGAAATAGTCTGACCGTATCTTCCGGTAAAGTAAGAAGACTACTCATTTTGTTATGGTCGATTCCATGTTCTGTACCACCCAAGGCATGCCGAATGAGATGTGTGGCTGCATTTTGATCTATTGGTTTTAGTTTTGAAGATTCATGACGTTTGAGAAGAGTATTGTGAACTTCGCCTAACGTCAGGCTCTGATTTTCTGGTAAGTAATAAGGACTTAAAACTGTCTTGCCAGACATATGCTCTCCCACAAGGCGAACTGCTTGACACGGGCTGAGCATATCCCATAAGCCATCTGATGCCATTATTAGAAAACTATCTTTCACTCTTAATTTGTGGTAAGTCACTTCTGGTCGAGCAGTCAAGTAAGGTGGTGTAAGGTAAGAGGATACTAATGATTGATCTCCAAAGTAAGGAAAGACGTGTTCCTTAATTTGCTCTATTGGCCATTTAAACCTTTAAACAAAAGTACAATTAGTTTCTGGAAACTCAAGCCTTCAGATGAGTTCGTTAACTAATAATTTCACCAATGTTCACTAACCTGTAATCTCCAAACGCTCGTAAAGGGGCCAACTGTCCCAACAGTCTCTCACTCCTAAGTACTGTATCCATTTCATTATCAGGATGTTCGGATAAAATCCGTTTAACTTCTTCAAGATTTTCTGTATTGTGCTCAAGGGTCAGAGGAACCGCTAGCCAGTCTTCGCATTCACTGGTGCGGGAACCCAACACCGCCCGACAGTCCCCACAATTAGCCACATGTAGATGCTCTCCGTCAATATGGGATACGCAAGCTACAGCGCCGGAAAGTGCAACAGACATTGTCTTCTGAGCTAACCCGCTATCGGATGATGACTTATCAGATTTAATTCCATTCGCCAGCGCTTCCGCGCTAATGTCATTGTCGAGCCGCAAAAACGATTCTTCAATTGCTTTGTTCATTCGAAAGTCGTCGCTACCTTGCTCTTCTAAGTACTTTACAAATTCTTGAAAGCTAGCTTCATACAGTGTACCTAAGTCTTCCACCAAATCGTATTTATCGTTAAAATATTCTAGAAGCGGTTCTCCATTTGGGCCATGCTCAGTTGAGTCCACGACTGACTCAAGCACATCCTTCGGGAGCAAAGAGGCCGAAATATATCGAAATAGACGTTTTGCAATTACTTGACCACATGCTGGTCCTCCATGCCCGTCAAAAACTCCAAACAGAAGACCTGTAAATTACATTTCCGCGTAAGTTAGGTCGTTGAGGTACCAATTACCAAAGTCAACTGTGCAACGAGTACAAGAACCATCACATTTTTTATTTGAACATTTTCAGCTTTAGTCAGTTAACGATACCACGTTCTACACTACACTTAATTTTGTAACTGAAACCACCAGTTGTGGCTTATAAAAGGTGACCACAAACTGTGTCCCTACAGATTTTGGAAAATTATTAGTGAACCTGGCGCAAGGTACGTATGTATGTATATGTACATTGACATACAGTAAATTTACTCAACATAAAAAATAAAGAAACGGAGTTATGCACCTGAACTAGCAATGCACCTATGTAGTTATATTGTATAGTTGTATAGTATGCCAAGAAACATTTACATATTCCTCTAGCGCAATGATACAAAAGTGCTGAAGAACCGTGTATACCGGCATTATTCCAGGTACAACTCCGACCGGAAAAATAGAACGTACTCAACCAGGGCTTAACCCTAATAAGTACCGGAGCTACATCTAATTTTAGGAAAATATTGTACACATGTACGTGCTGTATAAACCGACATGGAAAAGTACCTGAACTAGCCCCACTACGCTCCGGCTTGGTTTAAGCATTTAAGCCCAAGATTCGACTAGATGCTAAGTTTGTTTCTCAAATTCGTTGCGCAGTCGATGTTGGTAATTGTACGTAAGTTTCACACGCATTGCTTTTTGGCCGTCAAACCTGTTGTTAAAAGACTTCTTGCTTCGGATCGAGCATCCTCAATAGGTGAATTTGACGGCAACTGATTTGTGTCGAAGGATTTTATAGATCCAATATTTACATCACGAGAAAATTCATTTTTCCTGAGAAGTCTGGTGACCTAAAAAAAAAAATAGTCCATAGGAATAAATATTAACCTTAGGACACGTTACGGTGCGACGTAAGTTGAAATTCGTTCCACACTTATAGAATCTACGATATGTAGTAGTTCACATGCTAAACAATTCTAAATCCTGGTTACCTCATTCGGTGACAGACGTACGTAAGATCGAAAATCTTGGAAGAGACTAGTACTGTAGTTAGTGAGATACAACTGACCTCCGAGAGCGCATGTAGACGGATGAGAAAAATTATTTGGTGTGCCGTACTTAAAAACCCTTGTCATACATCGCTGTGTAGTCATCTCCTACAAAATCAAAAGGTCAACCATCCTTGAAGCATTCATTTGTACATGGTTTACGTTAAACATGCTAGATCCAAACTGAAAAAGCGGGAGCTGGTCCATTGGAGGGAATTAGCTTGCTACTACTAATTACAATTACTATGGACGGACACCCTGGATTACAGGATTTACAGGAAACATTGATAATTTCGAAAATATACTTGAAATTATACTGAAAATCTAAAATTCAAAACCCAATACATTCGGTTTTTTTCGGAATTGTTGCCGCTCATATCCGTCTCACCTATACAGACTACACTGTTGCAAAAAAGTTGGACGGAATTTTTTTTTCTACATTAAATTCGGAGAGAAATCATTTTAACGGTGGAGAATCAAAAGTAAGTTTAGAAAAGCGAATTCTCCCAAAAGGTCACCAAAATTATTCGGATTTTGATTTTATTAAATTTTCTCCTCCTCCAATTTGGTCGCTGATGTTTTTACTTACCGTGTATCGGTAAAAGAAAAAACTTCTTCCCGAAACTGTATTAATTGTATTAAGATACTAAATGCTTGCTTCCAAAACTATTTTTTGTAGTATTCCTGCTCTGATTTTCGGGTTTTTAAAAGATAATTATCTTTCCAAGTCGCAAAAGCACTATCAGGCAGTCAAATTCCGATGTATTCTGGATTCCGTGCAAATATCATTTCCGAATTTCTGTTTTTGCCGTCTTTCTTCGTTAAAAAAGGTGCATGCATATGTAGAAAAAGCAAATAATTGCTTAGACTGATTTATGAGCAAGTTCAAAATTTCCCCGCCCTCGTCTTTGCCCAAATGGTTTTTTTTTGTGGGTGTTGCCATTGAGTCTAACCACAGAAACTTGCCCTTTCATGTTTCATCGGCTTTCTTTCATCATTTATCCCTTTAATAAAATGTTTTCTAATTCCAGCTTCCTCCTCCAGCCTTCCACCTCCACCAAAAAATATACATTTCCATATACATTTAAAATGATTTTTACCGGAAGAAGAACCACATTTCAGAACCAGGATGTTTGTATTAATCGTTTTTGTATGCATATGGCTAATGGCTAACGACACAAATAGAAACTGTTGCGTTCCTGAGTGAGATTGAGAATAAAACGTTGTCAAAATTGGATCGATAATTATAACTCCAAAAATCTCCATAACTTGGCCAATTGTGATTGAACTAGAAAGAAGATGGGTCCTTCCCACCGGGTCCCAGTGATAAAATATTGTTTTCATTTTTCCTGCTGGATCGAAAAAAATCTGGACGACATAATATGTATCGTCGTTTAAATATCAAAACTGACCAAGTCATATGTAATCCTTATGTGCGATAGTCAGTTTTGAGTTTTGACACTTAAACGACGATATATTATTTCTTTAGCTCAGGATCATGACCTCATGAGATGCCGAAATGCAAAATTCTAACCGTCTGGTGTCAAATTAGGGGATGCTCGAACAGAGGCTTCTACAGAAATAATTGAATTGGGAATAAAAGAGAGAGAGGGAGAGAGAGAGAGAGAATGGAAAGCCCGCCCATGACACCTCTGGGCTCGCCTGTGCTAACCGAGCCGTCACGTGATATTCCATTCTGGAACACTCGAAATGTCTTCACTTGTCTTTTTTTTATTAATCCACAGTAATTTTTACACGCTCGACGCTCGGGATTTCAATTCATAATAAAAGTGATATATAATCATTA
>JAQGBT010000709.1:0-43786 GCA_034698585.1 Disparrhopalites patrizii | reverse complement strand
TCTCCATTTCTCTCTCTCTCTTTCTCTCTCATTTTCTCTCTTTCTCTCTCTCTCGCCTCTCTCTCTCCATTTCTCTCGTTCTCTCTCTCTCATTTTCTATCTTTCTCCCTTTCTCTCTTTCTCCCTCTCTCTCTGTCCCCATTTCTTTCTTTCTCTCTCTCTCTCTCTCGCTCTCCCCATTTCTGTCTTTCTCTTTCTCTCCCTCTCTCTCTCCATTTCTCTCTTTCTCTTTCTATCCCCCTTTCTCTCCCTTTCTCTCTCCCCCTTTCTCTCTCTCTTCCTTTCTCTTTCTCTCCATTTCTCCCTTCTCTCTCTCCCTTTCTCCCTCTCCATTCCTTCTTCATTTTTGTCTGTCTTTCTCTCTTTCTTTCTCTCATTTGTTTTTGTCTCTCTCTTTCTTTCTCTCATTAATTTTTGTCTATCTTTCTCTTTCTCTCTCTCTTTCTCTCATTTATATTTCTCTCTCTGTCTCCCTTTGTCTTTCTCTCTGTCTCTCTTCCATGATCTCTCTCCTCTCAGTGTGCGTATCTTCATGATGAGTCACTGATCCCTTTCTCTGAATTCCATTTTTATCCCTCCTCGCCTGTTTTTAACAATGACGTTTGTGAATGTACATATAGTACGTACGCTAATTGTTGATTCTCATCTTATTAGTCCCCCCGCATTGTCTCCTAAAATTAATGACTTTTTCGCCGTTTTTTCGGTATTCTCTTCATTTTTTTTTATTATTCAAGATTATACAGGTACAAACATTTATACACACAGACATAAAATGTATACCGATTTTTATTTATATATAATATATACAGAATACTATGATAATAGGTTAAAATATGTACAAATAATTGTGGCAATTTATTTTGTGAGGCTTAAATATAGATTCAAACATTTAGTATATTTTGATACACGCTACATGCATTCTAAAAATAATTGGACATAGGTATATACATATATGCATCTCACCCGTTGAAACGCCCAAGTATACACATACTATAGATATAAATGTATTACTTACTAGAAAAAGTGGCCAGGTAGTCTCTACAAAATTTGTAAACAAACCTGCACAATTATTCCCTTCCTCCAAAATATTTATTGTCACCCATTTGCGTATATACAGAATTAATCTGTTGAACATAATTTTTTTTGCACTAATTTAAATACAAAGTACAATTAAAAATGGAGCTTAAAACAAAATGGTAAAAAAAATGGAACAAAAAATGTCATCCATCATCAATTAATGGGATCCTCATGATGGAGGCAGGTGGGGAGGGTGACCTTGAAGAAAACATTCATCTCGAAGAGGATGGCCATAACAAGGAAGCAGACGTACAGGATGCCAGCAATGAAGCCCACTTTCTTGTCCAGGACAAATTTATTGAGGGCAAGGATGAAGTAGAGGACGGCTAAGCTCATGATCAACATAATCGTGGAATATTCCAAGCCCGTGGAATTGATTTGGATGAAATTCACCTCCAAATTATTGGCAAGGATCGAGGCTCGGATGAGCCAGGGGAGGCCGAGGCAGATGAGGATGTCGAAGGTGTTGGAGCCGATGGAGTTGCTCAGAGCCATTGAGCCCAAGCCTATTGACAAAAAAACAATTAAAAAAACAATTACTTCCCACATTTTTTTGCTTGAATCTTTGTTTTATTTTATCTCTTGAATGTTTGTTTTATTTTTTCGCGTGTATGTTTGTTTTATTGTTTTTCTTGAATGTTCTTTGTTAAATTAAATTTTAAATTGAGGTTTTCCAATACCTTGTCGAGCTACAATGATGGACGAGACGCATTCCGGGACGCTCGTCCCGGCTGCAATGACCGTCAAGCCCATGATAGAATCCGGCACAGTGAGTGTGTGACCTGAAAAAATAAATTGATTAAAGAATTCAATTTAATCCAGTCTAAATCCTTTTATCTGTTCTCTCAAAATTACATTTTGGAATCGTTCAAAGAAAGTTTTTTTTCTTTTTTTTTTTTTTTTTTGCCTAAAACGAAATGCAATTATGTTGCGTTTGCTTTAAATGGAATGATTGAACGTGGGATGAAAGGGGAAATTCAGCCTTTCTCTGGCATAATGAAAATTGACTGTTACGAGGGACCAGAAACCAATGTGACTCTCGTTGAATTCTTTCTTTGTTTTTGTTGTTTGGAAGATCTTATATGTAACTGCAGAGACATTTTGTTACAGTGGACACTCGCTATAACAACCCTGAAGGGAAGGGCAATAGTGGTTGTGATATGGAAAAGTTCTTATACGGAACACTTAATATGTACAATACATATACGAAGGGCTGAAAAATAAAGTTGTTATAGAGAAAAGTTGTTATAAGGGGAGTTGTTACAGAGAGAGTCCACTGTATAAAGAAACTTCTTATAGAGAGACTTCACTGTATACAGGCACGGTGAAAATAATTCCTTGGAAATCGAAATTCCCAGGAAAAGTCAATACTACAAAAAAAAATCTTATTTTCATCATTTGGCATGTATCACGAGTTTTTGTGTTATCATTTTCCGACTTTCTCCGACTTTCTTTGCTTTTTTGTGATGAATTTTCTCGCGAATTTGTTCTACGTTCTCTAAATATTCTGGTATTCTGTCTTCTCTCAACACCTGATATTTATCTCTTCAATATACAATCTTTAATTACATTTGTCCTTAACTTTTCTTTCTTAATTTTTTTCTGACGATATTCCTTTGGTCTTCCTCTAATAAATTTCTAGTTGAGTTTTTTCTGTTTATTGTCTATAACTATTTTGTGTTGATATTTCTGTTTCATTTTTGCTCGATTTTTGGTAAGAATTTTGACTTCAAGTGGAACTTATTAATCTCAATAATCCATTTGTCTAGCAATTTTTCTTTTCTTCTTCTCTTAAATTTTGTTTTGTCAATTTCCTCTTTTCTGTTCCAATTTTAGTTTTCAGTTTTCTCTTAGTTTTCCTTTGTTGAATTTCTATTTCTTTTTTCTTCAAAATCCTCCATTTCATTTCTTCTAAACGTTTCTTTCCTTCCACATTTCTATTTTTTTTAGCATTCACGCCACGCATTTTTTTTCCTCTTGAAGACTGGTTAATTTTCTCTCTCGTTCTGCTTATTTCTCCTCTGCTCTTTCTGTCTCTCATGATTATTTCTCTCTCTACAGAGGTTTCACTCCGATTGCATAACCCCCATTTCTGAGTGGAGTACAATTCATCCCGAACAATCAATTGGCATCATCAGCAATAATTTGTAATTAGATCAAATGACGTGTTGGAATCTGCAACTAAAAGCTTATCACCACGTAACATTTCGTTCCATTGTACATGCCGCAATAATAACAATGCTAAAAATGCATGTACAAATAAGAATAGGTATAATAGAATTTTAAATAAAGTATATACCAATGACAGTCATCATCCAATTGACAAGATAAGAGAGGATCCCGATCCACACGACGCACATGAAGAAGGTGAGAGGATACCATCGGCGCCACTTTTCTTCCCGACAATCAGGGATCGTGATCATGTACAGGGCGTTTACGGGCCAAGTCAAGCACCACAAGCAAGCCTTCCGACAACCCTGACCCTGTGGTGGTCGGAAAAGTCCGGATTGTTCTGTTCCATTTAATATCATTAACAATTTAATTAACCCCAAATATAGGGTAAACATTTTGTCATTGTGGCCATTTGCGTCATTGTGGCCACCCAACAATTTAATGAAGAACCACGCGTATAATGAAAGAAATCCATGCAAAATTAATCACACTATTGCCTGCCCATATTATTCAATAATTAAGGCATCAAATTCATTAATTAAGGCAGCAAATTCATTAATTAAGGCATCAAATTCATTAATTAAGGCATCAAATTCATTAATTAAGGCAGCAAATTCATTAATTAAGGCAGCAAATTCATTAATTAAGGCAGCAAATTCATTAATTAAGGCAGCAAATTCATTAGTTAAGGCAGCAAATTCATTAAATTGTGAAATAAAAAAATATCCAAACTTTTTCAGGGGTCATTCAAATATTAACTTAACCTCCTTCATTTCTTTTTTTTTCTCGGCATATTTCCGGAATTATTCAACCATATTTTCAGGATAACCCTACATATATGTATACCTATAGGTATATACCTAGGTACCTATATATGTATATATATATACCTATATATACATATAGGTATACCTATAGGTATAATTAATATATACATATATTAAGTCTGTAATTGCTTAGAGTAATAATTTGTTCATAATTATAAATGCTAACCCCAATTGAAGCTGGATAGTCACAATTACCTGCAAATGGCCACATTTGTGAGCTGTAGTATGTTTTAAACAAAATTTAACATGAAATCGGAGAGGAGAAATGTAATAAATATTTTTTTGGTTATAGCTTAGAATGCTCCATACTAGAATTTTTTCTTCTAAATTCCTTACTTAAACTACAGCTGAAAAAAATGAAAAAAACGTTGCAAGAAAGCGGCCACAATGTTAAGCGTTACTCTGGATAAAATAATGCTTTTTTAAATAGATTTTGCTGATAAATATTTTCAATAGATTTTTTTGACAAATCTTTTAAATAGATTCCGTCACCTTTTGACTCTGTTGCCTGGTTCTGGAGGTTCTTAAGAGCATTTTCAATGAGGACTTCATCCCTTGTTTCATTTGGCAGGGGATCCAACTCATCAATTGGAGTCCCATTCCCCATCCCATTCTCTTTCATCGTGTACGTCGTCTCAGTTTTCCCCGTTTTCAATTTCTTCTCCACCGACGCCACCAACCGCTCTGCTCCCCGTTTGAGGAAGGTATTTTGCCACATTGCTGTATTTTTGCAGTAAAATAGGAAAAATGGTAATAATGGATCCCTTTTCATCGTGAATTGTTCAATTTAAAATAAAAATTATTTATTAATTATTTAATTATTATTTATTATGTATTAATTTATTCCATTAATTAACTTGAAAACATTCATATTCTAAGTGAAGAATGCTTCCTGAATGGGCACGCTTCTTCTCCGTTCTCCATAGACAAATGTGAGAGGAAGAATAATTTAGGAATTGTCATGTACAGTGGAGTCTCTATATAACAACTCTGAAGGGAAGGGGAAAAAATATTGTTATATAGGGAAAAGTTGTTATATAGAACATTATATATGCACATTACATGTACGAAGGGCTGGAAAAATAATTTTGCTACGAAGAAATGTTGTAATAAAGAGACTTGTTATATAGAGACCACTGTTTTACAAGCGTACACATGTACCAATCGTCCCAAAATATTGACTGGGAGATTATTTTTTCCGGTTCATATAACACATATGCAGCTCTACTTTTCCATTCACAATTCAATGGCTCCAACCTCGAATATGGAAAGATTTTGAATTGGTGTCAAGTGTCATTATTATCTTGACATTGCATTGTTCGTCATTCACCAGAATAAAATAGGCAGGGTTGAATATACACGTATACTAAATATTTTATACCGAAATGTAACAAACGTTTCTCCTAATAACTTCCGTTCATTACAATTTTATAAAAGAAAACCATTGTTTATTAATATTGACAGGCACGAGGCTTTCCGCAACATGATAATTGCTTGTATTTAAGCTTTTTTCTGCATTTTTCTGGATTATAGCAAAGAAATTCCCATGGCAATCGAATGGGATTTACAGTAGGCTCTCTCTATAGCAACTCTACTTATAACAACTTTTACTCAATAGCAACTTCATTTGTCACCTTTTCGTAAATTCAGCGTACATATTAAAAGTTCCATATAACAACTTTTCAATTTAACAACCATTTTTGCCCTTCCCTTCATGGTTGCTATAGCGAGAGCCCACTTTATTAGCACTATATAGGGGCACCCTTTCAATTTTTTGTGTTATAATAAATACATATTTGTGAATTTCAATTTTGTTTGGCGCGAATAAATAGCAAGCATTTGGCCAAAATACCAAAACACGTTTACCAAAGAAATTTGTTAAACGTTTTCCAAACTTATTTGCCAAATTTAACGCTATGAAATACGTTTGTTCAAAGTTTTCTGCTACAAATTTGCTCAATATTTATCTAAGAAATTAACTTAATGTTTGTCTAAAAACATTGCTTGAAGTTTGTCGAAGAAAATAGCTTAAAGTTACCTGAAGAAATTAACCGAAGTTAACCGAACAAATATGTTCAAATGTTAAGGAAAAAATATTTGTTCTGTTTTCTGAGAGTTTACTCAAAGTTTGTCAAAGAAATTTGGTCCAAGTTTGCTCACAAATTTTGTTCAAATTTAATTAAACAAATTTGCTCCAACCCTATTAGTTCAACTTTTCCAAGAGGAAATTCAAGAGAAATTCACTCGAGGATTGTCGAAGAAATCGGCTCAAAGTCTGCTCAAGAAATATGTTCAAAGTTTTCGCCTGGCAGAAATTTTTTTCAAACTCCGAGAGGAAATTGTCCGAAGTCTCCCAAAGCAGTTCGTCCAAATTTGGAAGAAGTGGTTTGTGCAAATTTGTAGAAGAAGCAGGTTATTGCAACGAAAGAACGGGAAAAACCATTAGAATTAGTTAAAAATTTTGCTTTTGATAGCGGATTTGCTAAAGGCACATGCAAAAAAATAATATTCTCAAGTACCCAGAATGTAGAAGACGTAGACCAGAACGAGGACGAGAGCTTCATACCAGTAGATTCTCTCGTCCTTGAGGACGATGAGGAGGAGGGTCACGGACAGGGAATAACACAGGCAATCCCGGGAAACTGACCACCATTCCAGAGGCACCACCTATCCGACACAAACATACCAACATTTCATCCTACTCCAATTTCAAACTTTCCCTCCTTTCTCTTTGTCTCTTCCTCCACAGCCTTTCTTTCTACCTTCCCCACCATACGCTTTCTCCACCCTCTTATTACATCTTAAATACATTAATTACATGACATATGCATTTTAATCTTAAGTAAATATACAACCAATCGAAATATACAATGGAACCATTGCTAAATTTGCGATGCATAACACAGTTTGTATTAGCTATATGTATATACAAATTGTTTCCTACACATTCCACATTATTTTCCTCTTGTGAAAGAAAAGGGTTACACAAAGAGTAGGAAAATGCATATCTTTTATAACCGAAAAACTTCCATTGTGTCATTGTAGAGTACATGTATTTATGTACATATGTGGAGTTTTTACATCATGTGAACTTATCATGATCGGATACTTGTAATATCTGGAAATATCTTGTATATATGTGAAATTTGGTGATACTAAAATACATACAATGACTCCCACAAAATCCTCAATGAGGGCGTACTTATTCGGAGAATTCTGTGTGAGGATGCATGGATTTTCGTATTATGTATTATTATGTAAATTGTAAAATATATAAATATAAAAAAATATATAAAATAAATATATAAACATATTTATAAAACCACATTAGAACAATAACGCTAGGTCACCCTTGGAGCCTGAAAATTCTGTTGTATATTCGATATAAGAGGAAAGGATAAGGGAACAAAAGAGGGGGAATATAGACAAAATTTATTGGGAAAAAGGGAGACCAAATGGGAGAGAAAAAATGAATGAGAGATAGAGAGAAAGAGATAGAGAGAGAGAGAGAAAGAGAGAGTTAGAGAGAGAGCAAGAGTTACAAGAGAGAAACAAATAGCCAAGTGCATTACAAAATAAGTGATCAATTCATTTACATAAACTTGCTGATAAGGCCCTTCAAAATCCCATGTGTGTGTTGTAACAATAATAATTATTTTTGGTTGAAGTCTATGTTTACTTTTGCCTTGTATCAGGAGCCTGAGTATATGACAGAGATTAGGAAAAACAGTTCATGGCTGGCTGAAGAGGAGCAGCGGAGAAACATTGGACACATGTGACCCACAGAATCTGGATTTTTTTTTAAAAATTTCTGGACTTGAATTGCATTTTGAATTTGAACACCTAATTTTGCCCGCCATTAACAATCCATTGCCTCCAGTCAAGTATTTTATCCCATTTTAATTTTAATTTTGTTAAACTTCCCAATTTGCCCATAAACTGACTCATAACGTTGAAGCGGTACACGTGGATGCGGGTCGGTCGTTAGCATGTCATTTGAAAGTCATTATGAGAAAATGCACCGGGAATTTTATCCTGTCGTTTTCTATGGCTCATTAAAATTCCTATCAGCGTGAGATTTGGGGAAGAACAAAGGTAAAAAATGTACGTGGATGATATTTTTAAACCCCTGAAAAATTATTGAAGTCTTTAACACTTTCATTTAGTACAAACGTATTTCCTCTCTCCACATGGTTTCAACCGGTTTCTGAAGATAATCGATAAAAATTTGTACATTTTTTTTGGAATAAATTTCTTACCATGCCCGCACCGATCCCACAGACGGCGGCAACTGCCAGGATATTGAATACTGCACTTCCCACAATCGTCCCTACACCCACATCTCCTTTTGTAATGAACGTCCCGATGATATTTGTAAACAATTCCGGGGCGGAAGTGGCAATGGCCATGAAGGTGGCTCCAGCCACGTCCGTCGGTAGTTTTAATCCTAAAAGAGAATTACAAAAATTTTCCATTTATATTTCCTTAAGTGCTTAAAGTCTTTGTCCGGATTTTTACGGGATTTTAATGATTAAAGACACCAAAACGCCTGTACAATGTAACTTGTAACACGTTACAATATTCTACAGTTATGCGATTGTAATTGGATATAGTTTTAAATAGCTTATATTTTGCTGGTGCAATTCCTGTCTTAGCGTAAAATTTGCGAAATTTTATACCAAATTTTAACCTAAGATGTCTTCTGTATACACAGCTATGTACGATCCCTCAGATATTTTCCAAACTTCTTGCTAACATGGAGCAGGCCTGATATACATAGCTATTTCAAAATTTTGCCAGCATAAAAACGGCATGAAATGCACTACAAAAACTAAGAAACAGAAATACGGCCTAAAATACACTAAAAAATTTGCAAGTGTAAATACAGCCTAAAATACACAAAACAAATTTGCCAGCGTAAATACGGTCTGAAATAAACTAAAAAAAAAACTTTGCTAGCAAAGACACTTTAAGCAAGCAAATTTTAATCGTAATGCATCATCCTTGCAAATATCTGCTGGTATTTACTAAACATTTGTTCATTCCATCCATTCAATGCATTAATAATTTACGAACCACATAAAACCAGGTAGTACTTTAATGTTAGCAACACAACTCGTTTTCATCTGTACATCGCAAATTTAGTTCCTCGCAAATCCATATAAAAATCCATATGATGGTGTAAAAATTTGAAAAAACCCATTTAGTGCTGTAAATAAATTCCTCACCATCACAAATACACTCCATGCTGGGGACAAAAAAGTCATCACAGACGATAGCAAGGCACCAAAAAATATATAAGGAGACCACACAATGAACCAGGACGTATCCCTGTTGCCTTTGAGCTTGCGTAAAAATATCCCCGGGGAAGTCATCAATGCCCGGAGGGGTGCAATTTACTCCGGGAACCTCAAACGCCGCGTATTTGGGCTTTCCATTATTTACATTCGCACCATTAACCTTCCCAGCCGAGTTTTCCGGGGAGGCTAGCATCCCTGCTGGAGCTGGTGTGGCGGGGACAACTACAAATTTTACCAATATAAATTAAATTTGCCATACTAAATCGGATTTAACAATCCATAAAATCAAATTTGTATATAAATTTGAAAGTGTATAAATAAGTATAAAATGTGTATATGAATAAAAAAATTAATTAAAGTAAATTTAGCAAAAATTTACCATTGTTTGGAAGACTCCAAGAAGAAGGTTCCGGAGGGGACGTTGAGGCTGCCTGCGCTTGGTTTTTATTCACCTCCGCAACTATACTTAAATATACAAATATGAGGGCCCACATGCCGAAAAAAAAATGTATTCTAGTGCTGAATCGATGTGGTTGCCTCCTATTTGGGATGGCCGAGGGCGATGATACATTTTTGGCCATATTTCCCTTTAAATCCGAATTACTATTAACACTGTCCAAATCCTGCTGGAACGGGCTCTCACAACTTCCCCGTCTCCTTCTCATTCTCTTCCCAATTTAAAATTATTTCCACTGGTAATTCACTTTGTCTCTTTCGAATTTTTTTTTATAAAAATTAAATGTAATTAAATTTATTCCAGTGATTTGTCCAGGTGGTGATCTTTGACTCTAAAAAACCTTTTTCAAAATTCCTCACACTTGAAATGATCCCTAGTGACACGAGGACTGTTGTACTCTTACGAAGATGAGAGTGGTTCAAGAGGGGAAGAAATGCCTCCAGTAATGGGAATGATAGAATGAAGGTGTGAATGGAAAAGGCAATAATTCCAAACTACTGAATTGTATATTATTCTTCTCGTTTCTAGGAAAGGAGTGAAGATTGTAAGGTAACTTTTTTTGTATGGCAGGGCGGAGGGGGAGGATGAGATAATATGTTTGTTAATAACAATGATGATAACAAGTTTAGGTTATCTTCCACGGCCACTTCATTTTTAAACATGTCACATATCCTCCATCGTCTGTGCATCCCCACTTTGTTGTACAGATGATTATTAAATATGTAAATATATCTGTATAAAGCCCGACTATGGCTTCAGAAATTTTAATGCAAACAGTTGCTTTTTGGATTTCCATGGGGGAAAGTAATATTAGTGAGATTATTACACCGAGATTATTAGTGCGCGTATATGTATATATAACATACTTATGTATGTATATATATGCTTATATATTTAATATAATATTATAATTATCACATGCTTTATATGAGATATTAAAGGTGTTAAAATACCAGAATTTTAAATGCAATGGAACTTTTGATGAGATACAATTTGTTTCTATATTTTCCATCTCCTGTCAATTACAAAGCCCGATGGAGATGTATTGGGCGGATGAAGTACACATTTTAATCAGTTATACAGGGCCTTAGAACGCAAGTTGATCAACTCCAAGCTGCTTTAATACCCTAAGTATGCCCGTCCTGAACGTAAATGATGAAACGAAAGCTAGAAAATCCAAGTGATCATGCAACGATGCAATAAATCGACCATTTGCTTTCGACTTAATTGTACTCGACACTATGGGTGGTATTCAAGTTCGATTTCTTCACTCACACTCAAGCGAGTGTGAGTGTGAGGTTGAGTTTTGAGTGTGAGTATGAGCGTATATTCAAGTTGGTTCTCACTCACACTCACGTGAGTAACCAAATTATCGCCCACAGCTAGGATTGCCGTGATTATTTCCCAAATTTCTGGAGGCAGACATTCTTAATCGAAAAAAACATTATCCCAAGATCATCCATGAATTGTGAAAAGATGAAAAATATGGTTAACTATAATAAACGATATGACAATTCTAAATTTCGAAAAAAAATTCGCGCGCATTGTTTCTTTTTATTAGTGCCATAACCGTCTCGCATTTCCGCTTTTTTGTAGCGCCTATCTCTCCCGGTTTTTCTCGTTTCCTTGATGTTTATGTACTGTACTTGTTCTTTATGTACTTTACTGCATTAATCACCTTCCTTTTTCTCGCTTTATCTCTGCTTCTGTTTCTTCTCCCTGAGAAAAGAGAGGTAAAAACAAGAGAAAAGTAGGAGAAAAGAGACAAATGGCGAGACAAGCCAGAGAAAAGTGTAAAATTGGAAGAAACGCAAAAACGCCAACAAAATAGAGGAAAAGGTGGAGAAAGGTGAAAAAAGTCAGAGAAAGACGATAGTTGAGAGACGAAATTTGTATTAACAGGCACCACGTACTTTCTTTTTTTCAAAAATTTGATGTTCAAAAGTTCGAAAAATTGGACGTTTTTGGGAAGGTTGTAATTCAGTAAAAATTTGAAGAAAAAAATCTTATTCCAAAAAAAATATCGCAATATGTCTTTCAAATTTTATAAAATTTTGATTTTGAAAATGTTTTCAAAAATTACAATAGACAGCCTTGTTTTTAATAGAGCTAACATGCTTAAAAGCTTCGTAAGATTTTAATTGTGATGCCTTCAATGGGTGATTCACATTCCAATGGATTTTCAGTTGCCAGAAATACTTATTTTTGGAATAAATCTTGCTCAAAATACACATCGCATAAAGACTTTTAAAAAAACTTGAGCGCCGGAATACAATGTTAAATTAAAAAAAATGGATTGTCGACTAACTGTATTTGGTTATTTTGTATACATATTGGAGAAATTGAGATTTATTATTTGTAATTCGTGTATTAAGCTTGTATGGAGATGATCACATTTTTTTTATGTTTCATTTTGGAATGACATCTGGAGAATCAAAGAAACACGCAAACGGTGCCTTACGTCAAAAGTGATAATAATTACCTTTTGTATAGGAAATACCACTCCATCGAAAAACATTCGGTATATTTATAAAAGTCATTATTGTAGTACATATGTAGGTGTTTGGTATAAACTTAAAACAGAATGGTGAATATTATTATTGAATCCTTTGATATACACATACATGTACTATACTTACAAATTACGAAATACAAAATAATACATATTTGCATGGAAAATATTATCACACTTTCGTTTTAAAGTGGAATTGGAATACCTTTTATATTTAATCCCTTCAAGAATTTGCTCACGCCAATTGAAGACATTACATACATATACTTTATTGTTAAAAAATAAATAAATAAAATTAATTTTTAGTACAGTAATTATGGTTTAATTATAATTTAATTTTTCATAAATGAACATAAACTGAAACGAAATCATAAAAATGGCCAGCTACAATTTGACGAAGGCTTCTCCCTTCCTTCGACTTGCTTGGGTCACGCGGGAAAATTTGAATAAAAAATTATAAACAAGTTTCCTTTTAATACTTTCGAATGCTTCTCAAAGGCTTCTCCATCAAAAAAAGACCAAGAGGAGCAACAAATAAAGAAAAAATTCTTCTCTGTCACGTGAATTACCTAATTCTTAACCAAGCCTGTGAATTATCTTCATTCGAAACAGGCCTCATCTAGTTTATTTAAACAGTTATTTTTATTTCCAAAATTAATCACAACTAAAGTCGCCATTTTGTGTTAAAAAAGTACCGCATTGTTAATTTGGTAAGCATTTTTTTCCGGGTTGAAACCTTGACGTTTTCCGTATTTTCTTGATCATTTCATTTTTTTTAATATTCATTATTATCCTTATTCCATATACATTATGTAATGCAGCCTTGATATGTACACTGTTGTCTAATATGTTTCAAAGGAATACTTCAGTAATTGTTGCCCTCTGTTTTCAACTGTCTTTAGAAGATTGACGAGCAAAATTTCGGAAATTGAAGTAAACTTACGATCAAAGTGCAAATATTGGGTTAATCACAGGTCCAGAACCTTTTCTATTGGATTGCATTTTTAACTGACGACGTTGCTCAGTTTCGGTTGAAATTTATCTGACAAATATCAACAAATAGAAATATTCCGGAAAACTCATTTTTGCGAATCAGGGTAAATAATCGAAGTTATTTCTGCGTAATACCAGAATGTTTTGTGGTCAAAATACCCAACAGAGTTTCCGGTGATATAGTTGGTTAAACAATACTGGGATGTGTCAGGCAACGGATTATTTAGCCCATTGTTAACAATTAATTACGATAAAAAACAAAATTCTATGTAGTTTATCTAATCTACTGTAATGTGGTTGCTTTGGAGCTAGGAAATGAGACCGAAATATGTACATGTTGGTGCCATTTCAGATCATGCCAGCACAGTCATATTACAAATGGATTGATTTAGTATAGTTACATAATGTAGAAATACACGATTTACATATTTGGTATTACGATTAGATGATTTGTTAATAATCGATAGTCAAAATGTTGTTTTTTTAGGTTGGATCAAGCCAAGAGGATATCATTATGAGTAGTTCAACGACAACTACAACCACGATGGCTCCTCCTGTCGTCGACGATGGCCTGTCCGGCGGATCTGTGTTCACCCTCCTTTTTTTCACGGGATTGGCCATTTATTTTGGTGGAGGAATCCTCCTCCGAAAATTTTTGAGGGGGGCCGAAGGGGTGGAATTAATCCCGCATTATACATTTTGGAATGACCTACCCGCTTTGATTAAGGTTAACTTCCCAAAAACAGCAAACTGCATGCAAATACGTTTTTTTAAATATACATATCCCTTTTTTGTAATCAACAAACGGCTTTGGATCTCAAATGGTAATCTTATATGTAATTTTTAGGAGGGAGTCGCCTTCGCTTTCAACGGTTGCGTGCCGCCTGTGTCTTACGAGCAGATTTGAGCTTCAACATATTTTTTTGGTAAAATCGTAGACATTGTGATCAACAATCCGTTCAAGATGTTCTTCCATGGTTATTCCTCTGTGATAGTTCCATCATACTGAAAATGTGGAACTGTGTGTTTTAAAATTCGTTAGCGAGTTTTAGCAAAATACCGCCACTGAGCTGTAATCGAGCTATATTGAGCTTCTCAATTATTGTTCGTGATAAATGTGCTTTTATTTTTGTTTTTTTTGCATTCCTTTTCACTATTCACATCTTTGGAGGTAAATATGTAAACAATGGACGAATGTACTTTTATATAATCGCTAAGCATTTTCAGTTTAAGTTTTACAAGTGTTATCCTCGTTTTTCAAATAAAATCATGAAGGTTGTAAATTTTTAGTTTCACTTTGTTTATATTTAGTTAGGAAATTGGTAGGCCAATGTATACGTAAGAATTGTAGTCTGTTACATCTGTATAATTATGTAATATAATTGGATATTTAAAATGTACGTGTTGTGACTCAATTAATCAAAATCATCGTCTTTCATGAGCGGTGCTAATTACACAGATGTGGTTCGTGATACTTTTTAAATTGAGCTGATGTGTAGCTCTAGCGTGTTATTTCGAAAAATAATATATATGCAATTAACAATGTCTAGCTGTATTTTTACAGAAATCTGTAGAAACAATTCTGCATTATTTCTGAGTATGAAATTGTAAATTCGTTGAAGTCATCTTTGGTGAAAACGAATGCGATGATTTAATTGCGAGTGCAACATAAAAATAACTAGCGGTGAAAAAAGTTCAACCAAATTGATTAAAATTGATTTTGAAATTGCAACATGCGGCAAAACAATATTAAACTGAAAGACAGCCAATTTGAAGAAGTTTTATTGTTAAATCATTATGCGTGTATATGTTATTAGAATCTCGTGCAAATTGTACTTTGTAACAAATTGAAAGTAAAAACTATGCTATATAATACGAAATAAAAATTTGTTATTTAGTTACGGTTTGTCCACTCACATTAATCCCATTATAATGCATTCA
Organism: Disparrhopalites patrizii; assembly: GCA_034698585.1. NCBI lineage: Eukaryota > Metazoa > Arthropoda > Collembola > Symphypleona > Sminthuridae > Disparrhopalites > Disparrhopalites patrizii. Next base: position 28,507 of record JAQGBT010000709.1, on the reverse strand, counting down.
GGTAATTCATTGAACCAAAGCCTTCTACACTAAATTAGGTTCTAATGTACGTTATTATAAAACTATTTACAAATGATATGTAAGTATTCTTCTTGGTCATGCACAGGTTCTCATGGCATTTTATAATAACTAATTTAAATATAACTACGAGGTATTTAAGCTCCATTAGCGATAGTCAATACAAATAACGTTTGCTTAAATATAGCGAAATAAGCTCAATGAACCATTCAGGCACAATTCAACGGCATTCAACAATGAGGTTCAAACCATAACATTAAACTATTTAGTGACACTCGATCAGTAATCTAATATGTATGCATTTATAATGCTTGAAGGACCTTAAAGAAATCAAGAGCGCAAAAACTTCCCCAAAATATTTCCAAAGGCAAGTAATTCACAATTTTCTTTGAAAACTTAATTCCTTGTCAAAATCGCTGTTATGCTAATGCTATAAATACAAACATTTGTTGCCATGGACAAAAAAACAGTTTTGACAAAACGTGGATTTAATCATCTCTGCGAAGCATTTAGAATCCTTAAAATTATACACTTTGAATCACAAAAATGATTGAACAACACATTCAATGGCAGCGGGAGGGAAGAAACAACGCAAAAACATAAGTATTACATTATACAAATAATTGTTTTCTAATTTGGCATGAAAGCATTTTGGAATGACTTTGAACAAAAATTTTAAATTTATATTTAGAAGTTGAGAAGCTGAGGAGCAGATAATTCGCCGGCTGCGATCTTGGAGACGTCAGAAACGCCGGCGACGCGGGCGACGTAATACGTGGTTTTGCCTCCGTTCGAGCGTTGGAGAGCGGCGGCGGTGATGCCAGCTTGAGTCAAGACAGCTGTAAATCCGAAAAACATGTTCGTAAATTTGCCAAATAGGAAATTCAAAACTTTCAAAAAAAAATTAATGGAAACTACGGTTTTTAACGAAAATTAAGGAAATGTTTCAGCGCGATTTTGGAAATTTTTAAGAAAATGTTTAAGCAAAATTTTGGAAATTTTTAAGGAAATTTTGGAAAGGAAATGCTTAAGGAAATTTTGGAAAGGAAATGTTTAAGGAAATTTAAGGACAATTGAGGAAAATTAAGGGAAATTTTAAGGACAATTAAGGAACTTTTTAAGGACAATTAAGGAGCTTTTTAAGGACAATTAAGGAACTTTTTAAGGACAATTAATGAACTTTTTAAGGACAATTAAGGAACATTTTAGGGAATTTTTAAAGGAATTTTTAAGGGAATTTTTAAGAGAATTTTTACGGAAATGTTAATAGACATTTTGAAGGACAATTGAGGAAAATTAAGGGAATTTTTAAGGACAACTAAGGACATTTTTAATGATAATCAAGGAAAATTAAGGACAATAAACGAAATTTGTTAAGAAATGTTTAAGGACAATTAAGGAAATATTAAGAGAATTTTTAAAGACATTTTTAAGGAAGTTTTACATGAATTTTTAAGGAAATTATTAAGGACAATTGAGGAAATTTGTAAACACAATTTAGAAAATTTTTAAGCAAGTTTTTACGGAAATTTTAATGAAAATGTTTAAGGACAATTGAAGAAAATTCAGAGAAATTTTAAGGTCAAGAAGGAAATTTTTAACGACAATCAAGGAATTAGGGGAATTTTTAAGGACAATAAACAAAATTGTTAAGGGAATTTTTAAGGACAATTAACAAAATTTGTTTGGAAAATTAGGTTTTCTTAATTATAAAGGACATTTATTATCGTTGAATTCATAACCGTATTTGATGACTTAAAAAAAATTATGAAGCCCCGAAAAAAAAAACGGACCTTCAACAGCCCCGAATCCACCCTTGCCAGTCGGAGCCTGGAAGAAGAGCAAATCCCCGGACAATTGGAGTCCTCCGAGGAAATCAGAGCCATCAATGCTCCGGAGGACGGCGGCATCTCCCTCCAAAGAGCCCTCGACGACGGCGGCGGTGGAGCCCAACTTCATTGTGACTTTCAATCCCGGCCCGGTGGTGGCGGGTGCCCGATTTGAATTGAGACTGATTCCCTTCTCCTTAGCCAAAGTGGGAGCATTGAGAATGTTGAGACGAGCATCTTTCGTCACTCCACCTAAATACCCGGCCACGGTGGCGGAGGGAAGGACGTTCACGGTCGTGAGACTTGAGCCTTCCGGAACTGTAATAATAAATTCGTATTAGTAAATTAATTAATACCAAGAAAATAATACTTGATTAATCCACACAATGCTCCATAATTACATGGATTCCGTGAATTTACTAATGAACCGTATTGTTTCGTATTACAAACACATATTCTGGCATGACATTAATCGTACGTCAAAGCAGAGCCTAATTCGTAATTATTTTGGTCTCTCCCAACAATCCCTTTGTGTGATCAACGGACAAAAACTTACCCAAAGCGGAGACTTCCACGGACGTGGCGTTGTTTCCAAGGAGTGACGCAACAAGTCCCAGCCGTTTGGCAAGAGTATACCAAGGCTTATTGGGGCCGGAAAGAGCATCAGCAACATTTCCTGCATTTACTGCGCCCACCAATTTTAGACCTTTGAAGAAGTCTACAAATTGCTCCGCAATTTCTTCCGCCACTCTCAGCTGGGCCTCGGCCGTACTGGCTCCCAAATGGGGCGTGCACACCACTTTCGGGTGGTTCAAGAGCTCTCTGAATACTCAAAGGGCATTTTGTTATTCACATTACAAGAATTTGACAGTCTTCAAGACATTTCAGACACTTGCTTATATTCAAAAAAAAATCCATACCCAATAAGTTTACGTTTAAAAAATTTGCTTGCAAAAACAATTTGTTCATACTCAACAAATTTGATTATATTCAAAGCATTTTCTTGCAACCAAAAAATGTATTCATACCCAACAAATTTGCGTCTATTAAAAATACGTTGATTGCTAAATACAAATGTACCCAAATTGTAATAAATTTGCGTCTATATTCAAAATATGTTCATTGCAAGAAAAAATTGTGTCCAAATTGCAATTTGCATTTTGCAACAATAAATTTGCGTCTGTTAAAAATAAGTTGATCGCAAGAACAAAATATGTCAAAATTGCAAAAAATTTGAGTCTATTAAAAATAAGTTGATCGCAATACCAAAATATGTCCAAATTGCAATAAATTTGCGTCGATAAAAAATATTTTGACCGCAAGAACAAAATTTGTTCAAATTGCAATAAATTTGCGTCTGTTAAAGATAGGTTGATCGCAAGTAAAAATATGTCCAAATTACAATAAATTTGTCCGGACCAAGAAAATTTGTCTCACGTGTAAAATTCGCCTTTAGGTGGTTCCTGAACAAAAACGTCCAAGCCGGCACCTCCGCATTGGCCGGTCTTCAAATTGCGAAGGAGAGCCTCTTCGTCAATGATGCCTCCACGAGCCACATTGATGACTTGGACGCCCTTCTTGCACCGTGCGAATACGTCGTCATTGATCAAATCTGTACAAAATAAGAATTATAAAAATCCCAGTTAAAAAAAGTGCTCTATTTCCGTCACTGTACGAAGCTAAATTTTTATTTTGTAATATTCTTGTATTTATTTGGTTGGGAAATTACGTTTAGTCTGAGGAATCAAAGGTGTATGGACGGTGATGAAATCAGCCTGGGGCCAGATCTCTTCCAAGCTCAAGCTCTCCACACCAAACTCCCGGGTGACCTCACCGGGGATGATTGGGTCGTATCCGATGGTCTATTATACAAATTTAATTGCAGCACATTAAAAGCGTTTATTCACACACATACATTTTATTATCAATTTATTAATACAATTTGTTATTGGAAATTAATTAAATTATTATTTTTATTAATTTAAGAGGTACTAATTCTCTCAATTTGGCAATGACACCTTACCTTGACTCCGTAGGATTGCATCCGGAGAGCAACCTCCTTGCCAATACGTCCGAGGCCGAGAATAGCCAAAGTTTTCCCTCCCAACTCATTCCCCGAGAACAATTTCCTGTCCCAAGATCCATTCTTCAAGGTTGCACAAGCTTGGGGAATATTTCTGTACATGACAAAAAATCAATATTGATTTAAGACATTGTTTATTCCCCGGCATTGTTTAACCATTGCGCCACCGAATTATGTCCTACTCGTTTCAACATTCCCATATGCCGTTGGAGCTATTACAAACAAGGGTTACCCCCTTCTTTTGCAATCGATTGTCATTGATAATTCTTCGGGTGAAATATACCATGGATTTCCCGGGCATTGTCAATTCTATTGTGTGGGGATGGGAGCGTTAATTAAAAGCCACACGGGAGATCTTTGTTTTCTGGATTGCTCTCGGGTTTCCTGAGGATTCCCCCTTTTAATGTGCTTATGGCTTGGGGAAAAGCTTTGGTGACAATAAAGGCGCGTATCAAGTACAAATTAATTCGTTGGGCAATAGATTTCATGGGAGAAATGGGACTTACCTAGACATGGAAGAAATCAGGGCGCAGGTGTGTTCTGCTGCGCTCAGGGTGTTGCCTCCGGGAGTGCTGCAATTAACACATTAAAAATACATACAATTTCAATTAAAATTAAATCACTACTATGTATATTCATGTATTCACGTATTAATGTTCATTTCTGACTTTTTTCTTTTTATTTACATGATTTTCTATAAATTTTATACATGATTTTCCACAAATTCTCTACACAATTTTCTACAAATTTTCTACATAACTTTCTACAAATTTTCTATCTGATTTTCTATAAATTTTATACCGGATTTTCTGTAAAATTTCTACCGGATTTTCTATACATTTTCTGCATGATTTTCTATAAATTTTCTGCATGATTTTCTATAAATTTTCTGCATGATTTTCTATAAATTTTCTGCATGATTTTCTATAAATTTTCTGCTTGATTTTCCATAAATTCTCTACATAATTTTCTACATAATTTTCTATCTGATTTTATACAGTGGACTCTCGCTATAACAACCCTAAAGGGAAGGGCAAAAATGAATGCTATATGAAAAAGTTGTTATATGGAGCATTTAATACGTACACTTCATATACGATGGGTTGAAAAATTAAGCTGCTATAGAGAAAAAGTTGTTATACGGGGAGTTGTTATAGAGGGAGTCCACTGTACCGGATTTTCTGTAAATTTTCTACCAGATTTTCCATACATTTTCTGCATGATTTTCTATAAACATTTTTGCCGGATTTTCTATAAACATTTTTGCCGGATTTTCTGCACATTTTCGGCATGATTTTCTATACGTTTTCTACATGATTTTCCATAAATTGTCTATAAATTTTCTATAAATTTTCTATGAATTTTTCACAAATTTTCCAAAAATTTTCTACAGCATTTCACCGTGGAACAGATTGAAAGTGCAGAAATTCTTGCATTTCTTATAGGAATAATATACTTCCACGTAAGTAGATTTAAAATATTTTTAAAGGCAAGGATTGAGCAGACACAGTCTAGAATTTAATTACAGATAAAACAGCATTATGTATAGGACTTAAAATTGTTTTAAAAAATAGTACATACTTCATGACAATCACGCCCAACTCCGTGGCCTTCGGGAGGTCCACATTGTCGACGCCGGTGCCGGCCCTTCCCACGATTTTGAGGCTGGAAGCGGCTGCCAAAACGTCAGATGTGACCTTGGTCTCTGATCGGACGATAAGGCCGTCATATTCCTGAAAAAATAAAATGCCAAAAAATTCAGAAAATTATGCCAATTTCCTTTCAAGTCTTAATAAAGATTTAAAAAATACATTGACAATCGCTGGAAATTTTTGTGCAACATTTGCTAGCTGGCAGCCAAAAAAGAGGATTTAATTTAATTTAATTTAATTGAAAAAAGGGCTCACCTTGATTTTCTCCAGAAGTTCCTCTTTGGCAAGTTTCACTTGATCCACTTGGAAGCCATGAGATCTAAGGTAATTGGCACAGACGTAGTCCACGGGGTCGGAGATGAGGATTCTAGCTGCCATGATTTCTATTTAGGAAGAAAAAAAATTGGATTTTTTCAATAGAAAAAAAAGATAAGAATTCTTGTGCTGGAAATGCCTGGACACGTGTACACTCGCTCACGGCTGCAGAGGAAAAGAGGAAGAAATGGATGGGGAGCTGGCTGTAATAGACATTTCCCTTTATTATGTACGTCCATACACGCCATATAAAAAGGGAGACCTGGACCAAGTCAGTATGTTTTAACTTGCTTATTACGACAAAAAGAGCTTAATCTCGGCAGTGAACAAAAAAAAAACAGTATTTTTCCAGCCTCAGCCAGTGCTGCAAAGTTGAAGGTCTTTTCTCCATCCTCGTTCCAACACACATTTTTCTGCCAGGGAAGGAATAAATGTAAAAAAAAAACAGTACAGGGGTTTACATTGACTTTGGCCGTGTACACAGTGTTGCATGGGATTGACAAGTTTTACAGGGGGCTGATGTAATATAGAGAAATGTTTTTTAAAAGCTCCAAAAAAGGGATTTCGACACAGTGCAGTAAAACTTGCACCTTTGACGTGCTTTTTTGATTAAGAAAAAATTGTGGTCAGCACTTTTTTTTTCATATATGAGATTCCCGGCGCACGTGCTCAATATCTCTGGACGTTCAGGAATTAGATTAATTTAGATTAGGATATCACAGAGGATTTATGCATTTTAAAAAATAATTTCCAAACGGCTAGAAACTGAGAAGTTGGAAACAATAACTTGTTTTGTAATAAAAATCTATTTAGAAAATTTATTAGAAAGGCATTTAGAAAACTGTATAGTCATTTTTACGTTGGAAAGGAGTTAAAAGTATAATTAAATGTGAAGGAAAACTGGAATAAAACGACATAAATTCGGACGAAATCAAACAAAGATATAAATAATTTTTAATATTATTTATTTCATTATTTATTATCAAAAGAAACCGAAAGAAATTAATGACAGCAGAGCATGTAGCAAATTTTTTTTTTATTCGTGTGCCACAAAACAAAATCGTATTTCCCTTTTATTCTTGTCAAGAGTTTCTCTTTTAGATGTTCTATTTCCATAATTCCCCTTAAATTCAGGAATTTATGCAAATGCATTTTTTTCAAATTTCCCCTTCGCTGCGAGAAGCTTCAGGATCAAATAATCTGAATTTCTGAATGATCCAAAACACCCAATACATTTTATCTCTGAAATTTAAGTTTCTCTAATTATCTGTAATGTCGTCTTTGAAATATTGGAATACAAAAAAAAATGGACAAAAATAAAGTGAAAACAAAATAGAAAAAGTCAAGCAAAAATACGAACTAAATTTGTTTGCCGTTGACACAATTATTAATTACAATTAGCTGAGCATTACACGTTGAAAACATTACCAATGATGGACGAAGAAGGAAGAACAATTTATTTAGGAATTAATTAAATAAATATATTGAGGAAATAATTGGATGAATATACGGAGAAACTAAGCAAAAAGGATTGAAAGTAAATAAAAAAATCTGCAAAAACATATCTTACCACGGACAGACGTTGAAAAGAGCCTGCGAGCCAGTTTGAAATTTGGTAATTTCCGCCGATTTAAACAATTTCTGATGATTTCTGACGATTTCCTTTGAGGAAAATATTTGACAGAAGTTGAATTTCCACAACCCTTTTTCCTGAATGACTCAAAAACACTGTAACTTCCCCGAACTGTGCACCTTTTTTTTTTTTCTGCAAGTCTAAAATAAGAATTTTGATCTTGAGAGAGAAAGAAAGAAGAGTTCCCTTGAGCTTTGAATAAACTATATTTTGCCTTCCCCACGAGCTCCAGCTGTAATCTTGTGTTGAGTGTGGCCAAAAGTGTAGAGGAAAGGGTTTCGTGAGGAACAATGTGTGTGTGCAACTTATTTCTTGTATGTTTTTGTACATATACGTATATGTACATATACATATATTCGACTGGAGAAAGCCTAGATCGGGATTTCGGGGCTGGATATATGCACGTTATATGTGTCAGTATAGTCAAGGGTAGAATCTAGGTCAAGGAATCCACGGTTTTTCGGAGCCTCTCCAGCCCACCAACACATTGACTTCCCATATAATAACATGTTATGTACATACACATAAGTCCTTCCCGCCTCCAATAACCGGGGACGGATCCAGTTTTTCGGAGGGGCAAGAATCTATAGGGCGCATTCCTCTTCATATAATATGACTCCGTGCACGTATATTTACTAATATTTACTCTCACTCTCATTTTTTTGGGTGCAATATTTGCTCAAATAATAATGAATTTATTTGTCCCAAAAATAACTCAGGTGTTTCTGTATTTGGATGGATTTATCTGATTTATTGCAATCAATTTACGTATGCACAGTATAGGTAAGAGTACAGACGGTTATAGGATACCTAAAGGTGACAGGTGACGTTTTATGGGTAACATTATATACAATTTTACAATATAACAGCGGATCCATGGAGAGTAGTATTCCGCCGTAAACACACTTCCAATTTTTCTCTTAGATGTTGTTGTTCCTAATTTATCTTTAAGTTGAAATTTTTAAACATGTATTGGCGAAGTTAGAGGGACAGTGATGAGGGAATGGAAACGGTAAAGAAAGACAAAATAGGAAAATAATAGATGAAAGGTAAAAGAAAGAGAGAACAGGAAAATACCAGAAGAAAAGGGAAAAATAGAAAAAAATGTGGAGGAAAATAATAGAAGTAAATAGGAAAAAAGAGAAAAAAGGTACGGGAAAATAATATATGATAAGGATAAAAAAAGGGAATGGGGAAAAGAGAAAAAAGGAAGGAAAATAATAGAATAAGAAAAGGACAAGGACAAAAGAGAAAAATAGGAATGTAAAATGATGGAACCAAAGGAAAATAATGGAAAACAGAAATAATAAACGAAAAAAACCGGAGAAAAAATGAAAATAATACAAGAAAAGTGAAGGGGAAAATGACAAAAAAGGAATGAAAGATAACAGAATTAAAAATAGAATAAATAAAAGAAGGAAAGTAGAAGAAAACACAAAAAAGGGGGGAAATAATAGAATTAAAAAGAATGAAGGAAACAGAAAAAAGGAAAGAAAAATAATAGAATTAAAAAGAGAATAAATAAAAGAAGGAAAGTAGAAGGAAACAGAAAAAAGGGGGAAAAATAATAGAATTAAAAAGAACGAAGAAAACAGAAAAAAGCAAATAAAAATAATAGAATTAAAATGAATAAACAAAAGAAAAAAAAGAAGAGAAAAATTATGGAAGAAATGGAGAAGGAACAGCAAAGAAATTAAAAAGAATAGAAAAAAGAAAAATAATGGAAGAAAAGAAGGAAAATAATAAAAGAAAAGAAGAAGGAAATAGAAGAAAAGTGAGAGAGAGACAGATAAGACAGAGAAAAATGGAATTAAAAATAAAGAAAAAGGAGAAGATGGAGTAATGAAAAATGGCAAACAGCAGGAAACGATGAAAAAAATTTCGAGGGAAGTAGAAAGGGAAATAAAGAGAAGTAAAGAGCAAATAGGCAGGTAAAAGTGAAGGAAAAAATAACCAAAGACAAAATGGGAAAGCGAAATGGATTAAAGAAAGGTAGCGAAAGAGAGAAAGAGCAATTAAACTCGGGAAAAATATACAAGAAAGAGATTCCAGGAGAAACCATAAACCATTGCAGTAACTCTCATTTCCACGCACACAAGTCTGCATTTAAGTACACTTGCTTCCCTGCCAAAAACCTGTATAAAAATGGCTTCGAAAATACTCATGTGGCAAAGCACTTACTTTGCAAGGTCATTCCACAGAGCTCTAGAAGTTCAATTCGCTCAGTAACAATTTTATTACGCCGAGCCGAGGCGTGTACAATTCCGCACACGTCGAAAAATACCACCTCCTGACATTCCTTTTGGAACAAATATCATTGCATATAAAATATAGAATATAGCCCATGTGACACAGTGAAAGAGAGAAATTGAGAGAGAGACTGGTTTTTGGAAATCTATATGCCAATATTCCATAATGAAATGTCTATGTTAGAGGCAGAAATAAAAAAAAATCAAGAAATGACTGTATGCGTTTATTCTCTCGAAAAATCTCCAAAAATTTCAGTTACATCCTTAAAAATAGAATTAAATTGAAAAGACGTATAAAAAGGCTGTATCAGGAGGTGGAAACGTGGGAAAGTGAAAGAATTATCTTGTTTTTGTACCGCACGCGGATTGACGAAGTCACTTTTTTTTTTATTAATAGTTCCAATGCAAATAGCTTGCTTCATGCATTATAATAGGGAATAAGAACTTCTATACGTTAAATACATAAAAAAAAATTGGAAGCTCATGGATAAATAACTTGCCACGTTACAGACACGCGTGTTTTTATGAGGAAGACGAAGAGAGAAAAAAACACTCATGTGCTCGAACCACTCCTTCCCAACTAGCCAATGAAATTGAAGGATCTTCGTGGGTTTTTATCAAGTGCTTTCGTGCTCTCACCATCCTTCTTTTTATCTGTGGATGAAAACACTTTCGTAGAACAAAGTTCGTGTGGAAATTAACGGAATTTTTTGTATGCACGGAGATGTACCCAATAATTATTGTCACATTTATTACAATGGACATAATAAAAGTTTTATTAGTCATCATATTCATTTTCAGCCAAAAAGAAAGCTTCTCACTGACGTCAACATTTATCGAATCCAAAAAGTGTTCTAAATTAATTTTTGTGAGAGAAATATTGGAATAACTCATCCACAAATTTTGAATAAGTCACATGAGGCCGAGATCACATTTGACAATTGTTGAATTGGCGCGCAACAATCATTCTCAAATAATTGTTTTTAATTTAAAAAAAATTATTTTACGATTAAAAATGCAATACTTATATTTATTTGGTGCATTTTAGGGTCTAAAACCGACCAGGAAATTCCCAAAAGGATCATTTACTCTGATTTTGAAATTAGCTTATTTTGTAGTTGGTTCAAAAATTTCTTGTGCCGGTGCATTAATATTTTATTCAAGAAAAAGTATTTCGTTAATGTACAGGGTGAATGTAGGAAGGCGTGAAGACGTTTTTACTAAAAAAATTATACATAATTTAAGGCATAACTTCAAAATATACAGGGTGAATGGCAAATTAAAGAAAACAGTCGGTAAATTTTTTATGCACGAGAAATACAACGATTTCCTTTCATAAGAAAACATGGATGCCTTAATAATTTATAGTGTACAGATGTATAATATAATATAATTCATAATGTACAATTATTCTGACGAAACGCTGCAAGAAAATTGTTCGTTTTGAAAAGAAATTTGAATCATTTCCAAATATGAAACCAAAAATATGCCACATGGATTTTTGTATTAAAAAATATAAGGTCTATTTATAAAAAACAAAATCAATTTATAATCTACAGGGTGGCACAAAAAAATTCCACCGTGGTTGGAACAAGTAGAAAAAAATTTGGGAAGCAGAAGCAAAGTATGGTTTTGGACATAATTTCATTGCAGATCTAGCAGAAATATATTTTTACATTTATTTGTTTAATTATTAAGCCATTTTAGAACGCAAATTGAATTAATTTCACAAGTTCCAAGCTCACGGAAGCTAATATAGGACTTTTTTCTATATGTATTATCATAAGGAAGAATCTATGGTTCTTTTGAGGCGTACGGCGTGGTTCCTCGTGGCATGAATGGTGTAAAGAGAAAAATTGCAATTCATTATGACTAGAAACAGAGTTTTACATTTCGAGGAAATAACTATACAAATGAATATTTCTATATAGCGTTTAGAAATCTAAAGTAAATGTGAGAGAAAGTGATTTTTTTAGTGTGACAATTTATAAGGAAGATAATTAATAGATCTGAAAAGAGAATTTTGTAGGGAGCGATTAAACACAGGACTTTGGCTATAGCTGGAAGCGAATGATCCTTGCTTATCACTATGTCACGTCCAAGGTCGGTGGACGACGGAATGACAGACTGTGCTATCTCGTGAGCCACATGGATAGTGGATGGGAAGGGAGACGATTTCTACTTCATCCTCTTGGCAAGTTTTTACTCTCAAACGTCATGAGACACACCCTTTTTTTTGGAGGTCTTCAAAAGTTCAATACGCGATAAGATTCAACGGGATTTGGCTGATGTAATTCTTCCCTCATTCTTTGGCATGTGACTTCCCTTGTCGTCAGAGTTTTATTCAGTTCATTTTCAACCTCTTAATTTATCCAAGTCACAGCCAATTTAAGGAGCAAATTTCTAGTATAAAGAAGAACAAATTGACCAGCCGGACTTTGAATTGACCAAAAATTAGCCCAAAGCTCAAAACCAAGCAGATCTTGTTGAACAGAATTTTATTAAAGATTTCCCTTATTTTCGTTTGGAGTTTTCCTTCGTTTTTATTCGAAATTTTCACGAGCATTTTCGTTTGTCTTGATTAGAAATTTTCGTTTGTCTTCATTCGAAATTTTCGCTTGTCTTCATTAGAAATTTTCGTAGTTTACATTAGAATTGTTCTGTATAAACTTTCATCAGAATTATTCTTTATAAACTTTCAATAGAAATGTTCATTAGAATTGCTCACTGGAAATTTTCATTAGAGATTGTAATTAGAAATTTGCATTAACAATTTTGATTGGCAATTGCGATTAGAAATTGTCAATAGAAATTGTCATAAGAAATTTCATTAGAAATTTTCATTAGAAATAATGTTCAGTATAGAAACTGTCATTTGAAATGTTCCTTATAAACTTTGACTAGAAATGTTCATTGGAATTGTTTATTAAAAATTGGCATTAGAGACTGATTGAAAATTTTCATTGGAGATTTTCATTAGAGATTGTGAGCAGAAATTTTGATTAGAAATCGCCATGAGAAATTTTAATTAGAACTTTTTGCATAGAAATTACATATACAAATTATGCAATAAGTTTTACACGGGTCTTGGACTGTGCATCCAACGGCCATTTCATACAGGTGTTTCGGTCAGTGCAATTTCGGTCAAGAGACATTTCATACACCAAAAATTTCAACCAAAAATCAACTCGGTCAGTTTGAAATTCATACGCATCCAAAATTATACTCTTAATATTACGGTCAGCAGACAGTTCGGCCAGTATGAAATTCGGTCCGGATGAAATAAAAAGCATGGCAAGTAAAATTCATCCAAATATTTCTCGGACAATGAATTTTTCATACACCCTTTAGTAATACCTAATACTATTAGTGAAATATTAGTTCCAGTTTCAACACAATTAAAGGGCATAAAAAATTTCAGTCGAATCAATAACTAAGCAAACTATGGGTACATACATACATATAAACAAATTACTGGAACAGCAAGAACAGTGAAACCTAATGTTTTTAAAAGAAACAGATAAAATAAGTGTTTTTTGTACGATGTACTTACACGAGTAGCAGTTGTTGGTACTGTATTTAAATGCGTATTTTAATTACAGAATGTAAATAATTGTGTTTAAAATACAAATAAATTACGCATTTAAAATACGCATCAGATGACTTCATTTGTATTTAGAGCGCAATCAAAAAATTACAACTTGTATTTAGCCTGGTGCATTTTTAAGTTCTACATTATAGCAAAATATTTTCAAAACATTTAGAAAATACATGTAGAAAATACCTGTATTTGAAATTACAATTACAAAATCCAAAAATGTATTTTAAATAAGATGTATATTGGCCATTTTAGCAGCGATCCACTACACATTTCTCGGACACTTAACCATAATTTACTACTCGGATACTTAACCATAACTTATCTTTACCTCGGTTTGTCTTCGTGTATACATGACTTTACGATCTATCTTGATATTTAATTTTTGTAATTAAAATGAGATAATTGTTTCAAAAGCCCTAAAATCACTTTTCTGCTTATAATGTCAATATAAAAACCAGTCTGCAAACTGTCAAATACAAGGAACATAGGTATAATAAATTTGGATTTGGGTATTATGATAATATTCTTGTGCGAGTAATCAGTTGGTCGAATACGGCATTGTTTTCCAGCGTGTTCTCAGAAGCATCAACAGTATGAGCGATTGAAGAGAATGGCAGTTCGTTAAACCCAAATGATTTGAGCTGCGGACGGAACGGCACACATTTGAACTTGTTGGCCAGACGAGAAACGAATTTGGGATTCGATTCTGAAGATGATTAACCCACGACGTGCTCCAACATTCGAATTTCCACTAAGCCACTGTTGACAATGGAAACCCAAAAATTTGTGGAAGCGTTCCTACCACGAAGTTTAGGGGATTCCGCTTGGATTTCGGACAAAATGCTAATTTCAATGGACATGTCACTGTCGAATAAAGAATTATTCTCATCGGAATCCCGCGAGGGAAAGCAGAGGAATTTTAATTCCGGGAAGGATTTACGGGCCGACCGGAACTTGAAGATGTTGACCAAAAAGGGGTAATTCGACCCAGAGAAACCAAGGATCTCCACGGTATCCCCACATTTTTCGAGGATGTCTACGCAATTCTAAATGAGGATTGGATTGAAGCTCTTGGAGGCGAAATGCATTTGGATTTCCTTGATCGATCTGTGGAGGTGGGAATTGCGGGAGAAATCTCTGGGGAATTCCTTTTCATGGCCAGCAATGTTAAATAAGATGCTGATGGTGTCGAACACGGTGGGGATATTTAGGGATTTGGCCATGTTCGGGAAGGTCACGAGGTCAGCGATGGTGTATGTTTTATCACAGCAAAATCACATGGGAACACATATGAAGAGCTCGGAGCCAAACCGGACTACGTCCAGTTGAACAAAGTTTAAAAAGCGCAAAAAACTGAGGCAGATACAACGCTTTAAAACAGCGCAATCAATTTTCAGGTCAAATTTTGAGGTAGTTATAATAATTTTTGACAAGGGGTCAAACGGAGTAATGTGTAGTTTATGCTTGGTAGAATCGTTTTATGAAAAAAAACGACTTTCGAAAAATATGGACTTAGTCCGTTTTGACTCCGAGCCACTCATATGTAGCCAGAGGTGGGTGCCCGTGAGTTTTTTTAGGGTTAGCCCGCGGCCCGGCCCGAAGCCCGCGGGCTCGGTCTGGCCCGGGATCAAAACTTAGTGCACACTACGGGCCGTGGCGGGCCGAAATGAGTACACGGGCTTTACAGGCCTGCAAAATTGGCAATTTTTCAGCGCTCGAAGATTTTTGTTCCCGACTTTAGTACAAAAAATTGTGCACCAGAAATCGTTGAGCATAAAAAAGTAAAACAGCCCTGTTATCGGCTGACAAGTACTTCGAAAAAAACGTTTTCTTTTACAAATGTCTAGATTTATGCTGACATTTGTCTGTTCATTTTACCTTCAAATTTGTTTTTTTTTGTAAGTTTTTGGATCGAATGATCATTTCCCCTAAAAATCTCATATTTTATAAACCTGACTTCTCAATTTATAAATATTTTTGAAAATCGAAATTTTAAGAGTTTTTCCGCCTTATACTCGCGGACCGAGACAAATTTGACAAAACTTGGTCTTATATATGCACAGATACACATATACATAGGTACGGCAAGCCAACTTATGCTTTTTATTGTGAAAAGAATACGCTGTTAGAATGAATGCTTTTTATCACCGAACGTGGTCACCGTTTTCAGTAGAAATTATGTTTACATATTATGCTATCAAAATTCAGGCTAGTTTTTGATGAATTTAATAAACATGCTAATTGTGGGCTCAAAATAAACAAATTGTAATAATTTCAGTGGCTTTTCTGCTATATAAATTAAACTTTTCTACAGAATATGTTGAACATTTACTAATGTTTTCCCAATATTTTGGGATTATGCTTCTGCTTTGCGAATTACTAAATTTTTATTTCGTTTTTTATACAAATAGCTCTTAAAGTATGTCTATATGTGCATACAATTTGCTATTGGGGATGCACTTTTGTAAAATATAAAAAACAATTTGGCTATCCGGCAATATTTGGAAGCATTATGCAAGCGAATTCTAGACTATAGTATTTAATTTTTTTTTCTTCGAGCCCGTAAAGCCCTTGGCGGCCCGCGGGCCGCCTCGGGGTTGCTTATTGAAAATATTTTGGGCTCGGTTTGGTCCGGGCTTTTTTTTAATAAAAAATTTACGCCGGTCCGGGTTCAAAAATTGGCAGGCCCGCACACCTTTCATATGTACATGCACACGTAGCCAGCATTTTTGCATAGCACTAAAGCTCCTACGTGTATAGAGGATTAATCCACAGATATATGAAGTATACATTATACTTCTGTAATAAATTACTATCTAAAATTGAATCTAATCGGTTGAACACTTTTTGTCATTGATTAGTTTTCTTTCTTCTTCCTTAAAAACTTTATGGGGATATTATTGTTTTATACAAGCGTGGTTCCGAAAAATTTCCATTAGTTTTGGACCGAGATGACAGAAAATTAAGACACCGTAGTAAAGTTTTTATATCGTAAAGTGTCGGTGGAATATCTTTGTAGAACGCTGTTCGTCAGCAAATGAAGACAGGAAACAACCTGTCTAAAATTTCACTTAAGCTGTCACTCCTAAACTATTTACTTGTCTTCACCTTCAAAAGCTTTTTGAGCTAAGGCGGGCGTGGAAAAGGCATTGATGTGAGAATTGGGAATTAATAAAGTCTGCTCTACATATATTGAATACAGCAGAGTATAAAGCCTTGGCCGCTTTAAAGTACTACAAATACACCACTGGCAGTGACACTATACTAATACGCACTTTGATTCTCCACAGAAAATGTTCGCATTTAAATTGAAACTATTTAATATCCCTTTGGCTATGGTATAACAAATTTCAAGCAAAATTGAGAATTTGTTACGAAAAACATAAATTTTGACGTGAACCACCAATATTTTGTTTTGCTGTGCAACTAACAGCAATTTTGTACGTCTTGAGAGATACGTAAAAAAATTCTGCAAAGTCTAAAGCCAACCAGCGATGGTAACAAAAAATTAATCCAACGACACTATTCCAAAATGGCCACCGCAGCGATAGAAAACACGGAAAATAATCTTTCGGAGTCCAGCCTGTTGACCCCAAAAATAGCAAATATAATCCGTCGAGTCTATGAGTTTGCAAATCACTTGAGCTTTCATCCTTATGCCTGGGATACGAAAAGGAACCTTCCTTGCGTGGGAAATAAAAGAAAGTGGCTGGTGAATCAAATCCTGACTTTAACCTTCATTGTGTGGCTCGTAGTTGCAGCAATCCAAATATTAAGAGATTACGAATCCACGATCTTGCAGCAAGTTTTCATGACGTTTTATACTTGTTATCAAATTCTGAATTTTGCATTGCAAGTGCAAATTATTGTGAATCTTGAAGAGCTCGTCAGGTTTGTTGGACATTACTTGCAGTTGTCGCGGATTATCAGCGGTGAGTTGTAGTCTGTAGTAGATGCACAAAACGGAATTTATTTTTTTCAAAACTTTGAGAGAATCATTATACCTGTACAAACTCACATTAAAAAAAATTGTTTGTCCTCTTTCTTCCTGATTTATTCCTTTTCTTTCCTCTTCGTTTATTTTTTCTCTTTTATATTAGTATATGTTATGTTATGAACAGGATTCCAAGAAACGATATGGTCCCTCTTAAACAATATGATGCAAATATAGGCTGAAAAATAGGAAAAGTATGTTTCCCATATGCATAATTTTATTTTGGATCTAGCAAACACAAATTAATCCCGATCCGACCAACATTGTCCGAGTTATGGCGAATTTTTGTTAAAAATAATTAAAATTTTAGACAAAATTACTTTCTTGTTTCTGTCTTTAGGGACAAAGCTTTTGTAATGTTCTCTCAACCATACAGCATGGTGCAAGCGTGTTTTCTGAGCAGAATTTTATTGCGAATCTAGAACAAATATTCATATTAAGATCAAACACCAATTTCCCGCTTTATCGAGTTTTCCGCGCCAAGTTCAAAAATAGATGTTTTTGACGAAATTACTATTTTTATTATATCACAAAAATTTCCGAATAAAAACAATTTTTAAACTAATTAATGTCTTAAAAAGTATGAAAAGCAGCTCTTGGGAGCTTTGCAAACGATAGCTTTTCAAAAAATTATTTCAGTCGACTCTCTCTATAACAGTCCCCTGTATAACAGTACTCTCGTTATAACAGCAGCAAAAAATACTCCCCTCAAAAACTTTCTCCAGTTGTTAGCATAGAAATGTCTGTTCTCTATATAACAGTTTTTCGCTATAACAAGAGAAATTTGATGCTTTATAGGGTGCTGTTATAGCGAGAGTCGACTGTTTAATGTTTTTGCCCTTAGAGTGTACCGTGCCGATTCGTCAACGTGTTTGTGAGTCTTTTAGAGTCAGTTGTCAGACTTGCTAATTTAATGATTTAATTGTGTTTTTACTTAAATCACTTCTGGATTTAAATTCAATATTAAATTGAACGCTGTTCTGCAAAATTTATTTTGGTCCACAAAGGCAGAACCGCAAGTAACGATGTAACTGAAAATTTTCATTTTTGAACTTGGTGCGGAAAACTCGCCATAACTTGGCTGATTCGTACTTGATCTTAATGGGAGTATTTTTTCTCCCATTAATAAAATTTTGCTCAGAAATGACGCTTGCCCCATTTTGTACGGTTGAGAAAACATGAAAAGATTTGTCCCTAGACAGAAACTAAAAAGTAATTTTATCGAAAATTTAAATGGCTTATTTTTTTGAAAAAAAACCGCCATAACTCTGCCAATGTTGGTCGGATCGGGATGATTTTTCTTTCTACATCAATCCTGCATGGGAAACATGGTTGTTCTATTTTGCCGCATTGTTGCATCATATTGTTTAGGGGAGCCTTATCGTTTCATGGAACCCTGTATATTCGTAGCTATTTCGTGTAAATATTGTTTCCAGAGAAATATGAAGTCGGAGAAATCAGAAGCACTTCCATCTCCAAGATGATTGTGTTGTTCACGGAAAGCTGCTACTGGAACTACCGCGCCCAAATTGTCCTCATAATCTGCTTGTCCGCCATCTTCCCCGAATCTCCGGCCCAACCACTTTCATGGTTTTTTAACCAAAGCTCCAATTTCGTCCTGAGAAGTCTCATTCGTGTCCTAAATTCCGCTTGGGTGTCCATTGTCGAGCTCACACTCGTTGCAGCCTCCGACGTCTGCACGGTCACACTTGTCACTTTCACGGGGTTCATGTTAAGCACAATTTACGAGTTTGACCTGAATAGAAATCAACAGCTCCTGCAACGTACATTTCGAAGCCCTTGGAACGCAATATGCACCTACAAAGCCTTGTTCATGTCCTCTACGTGGTTCAATGCCTTTGTGGGACAAATTCTTCTGCCGGCACTTCAGTACATTCTACTAGCAGTTTGCATCTTCTGCGTTGCTGGGTCTCTGAGACTGCCCGGAATGTATCGGGTAGTCCTATTATCTCTTGGAATCTCTCTAACAATGCTATTACTCGCGACAAATCAGCTTCTGGCAGAAATTTTTGCGAGAAGCTCCGAAGTTCGATATAACATGAGGGGACGGGCGGAGAGATGCCGTGGGAATTTCGGGCGGTGGTTCTACAAAAGTACCCGTGCCCTTTGGGATATGAAGGTCGTTGTTAGGTCTTCGTACTATTTGGATAAAGGCATTGTTCTCACGACTTTATCCATCATTATTGAAAACGTGGTGTCCTACGTGGTTCTGACAAGCGTCGAAGATGAATAATTTATAAACACTACCATGTTAGAAATGTGCTTGAACACTAATTCAGTAGTAATTCAGTAGACTCTATACGACAGTGGAGTCTCCTTATAAAAAGTCTGTGTATAACAACATTTCTCTGTAACAACCTCATTTTTTCCGCCCTTCGTACATATAAGGTACATATTTTATGTTCTATATAGCAACATTTTCCGGTAACAACACTTTTTCGCTTCCCTTCAGTGGTGTTATAGAGAGACTCCACTGTATATAGAACAGCTCTCTCTATAATAGCACTTACTATAACAGCATCCCGGGAACCCCCCGAGCGCTTTACAGTGTATATAAACAACTCCTTCTATTACAGCTCTTTGCAATACCAGCAAGATTTTTCCTTCCCTGGCTCAGATTTCTCTCACTATAACAGCGTTTTCTTTTTATAACAGCAGTCAGCCACCACCAAATATCCCTTTAGCATTAAATTTTTCTCCATAACAACACCTGCACTTTTCATAACACGAATTTACTCCTTTTTTAACGATAATTCAACATTTTCCGTAAAATTGCGTAAATACTGTTATACATAATAAGTAAGAAATACGTAACTTGGGTAACTTTCTGGTCTTCCATGTCCAAAGACGACAGAACGGCCGGGAACTTTTTTATCCATTGGAATTGCAAATGCGCAGCGCATTTGCAATCTACCGCTTGCATCTTCCGACTTCTAAAACATGCCCGAATGCTTTAATTATAAGTATTACCAACATTGTTGTTGTTCTAATGGGGAGAAATGCGAACATATTGAATTTTTTGGTTTTTCAGATAGCTTGAATATCATTGCGTTTTAATTATATTTTGATCTTAATTTTATTTTTTATATCTTATACTGTGACTAATGTTTATGTCAGTAGGAATTATGAGATAAAAAGAATGGATACTTGTGAATTAGTGTGTATTCTAATCATTCATTCTCTTCAGTAATAGATTTTATCACGAGGTTCAAGAGATAAAAACAATTGACTATAAATTTTAACCTTTATTGCCATTGTTAAAAGGTGGTAGTGGAGTTCGGACGAACAGAAATATTTTTTCATGTACATCTTGGTATGTTCGTCAACAGAGCGATATCGTTGAAAGACCTTACCTTCAGCAATGGCGAACGAGCCTTTGGTCATATTAGAAACATCGGTTCACAAAAGGATATAAATTGAAAACAAAATTGAAGCAATAAAGTTTGTTAGTTATATTTCACTACGTTACGCATACAACTTTTAATACAAATTTAGTGCCGTAAATACACAAGGCTGTGTTGTAAATAAGTACAACGAGAAGTATCGAATGCGCTGGAAAGTGGATTCAAATTTCTTTGAAGGCTGAACATTTAAGTTGTTTTAAAACTCCCATAAATAAAATACGGCAAATTCGGCCCATATCAATCGTATACAACTGAACTCGAAGCAATCCAATGCTTTAATTGAAAGCGTGGTAAACAACACAGGGGCTGATTAAGCCCACTTGATTAACTTTCTGTATTCATTTTCCCGGGAATTCTGGAAGGCAGGGAGCTATAAAATAGAGAAACGTATATGAATAGTTAAATATGTGGCACTGGGAATTTTGTTTTTTTACACGTGGACTCTAGCTATAACAACCCTCAAGGGAAGGACAAAAATGGTTCCTATATGAAACGTTTAATATGTACACACTACATGTATACGAAGGGCTGAAAAATACAGTTGTTGTATGAACATGGAAAAAGTTGTTATAAGGAGAGTTGTAATAGAGAGAGTAATGTAGTCCCACTGTAGTCTCTTTCCATAGGATTTATTGTTATTCGTCGACAAAGCGTGGACCCAAATCATTTGGAGTAGAAATCAATTGTTGAAAGATTGAAAACAAATACAGTCAACTCTCGCTATAACAGCACCCCATAAAGTATCAAATTTCGCCTGTTATAGCGAAAAACTGTTATAGAGAACAGACATTTCTATGTTAACAAATGGAGAAAGTTTTTGAGGGGAGCATTTCTTGCTGCTGTTATAACGAGAGTACTGTTATACAGGGGACTGTTACAGAGAGAGTCGACTGTATTATGTACATATATCTATAAATGTACAGAAAAATACGAGAAATGCGACCATTGGCATATATGTGAGGACTGGGAACTATTATATTTGCCAATCCGCTCGATATTCTTATAGACATACATATGTTTGTTAATTGCTATAGTGTATTGAACATGTTTATAGAGAAATTTTGCTTGGATTTATGTATCTCCATAAGGACCGGATGTGTTTGTTTGACTTATTAACACTGACAGCTTTAGAACTATTGCAGAAAGTTGAGTGAAATATAAATGCTAATTCAAATATAATGGAGCGAAGCATCAGTTACAAATTTACAGCATGTGAAATCACGTTTGCCATCCATGTCAAATTTTGAAAAATGCTCTGTTCAACTTTATTGTTCCTTTTCCGTTCAAGTTCAACTTTTACAAATATTATTTTTGGTGCCAAGTTCAAATTAAAGTTTGTTTTTTATCTGTATAAGTGCACTTAAAAATTTTGTGGAAATGCTAGAATTGGATTAAAGATTCTTTGGTGAGATCAAAAACAAGTTCAATTACCGATGTTGTTCTTGCGAAAACAAAAATTTTCTACTTAAACACGGAAAAATAGTGGACTGAACATTTTTTGCTATTTGTCATCGCATCCAGAACATAATTAGTTACAAATGCCAATTAAAACCTTTATGAGTCAGTGCGTTGTGAGGAAGTTCAGTTGTGAGGAAATATTTCGTTCTTCCCGTCATGATTATTCAACAGGAGTTACAGCTAAATTTTTGGACGTTGGACTTGCTTTGTAGAAAGCATGTGCTTCCATTCAAATTTGATCAAAGGACAAACGCCTTGGAATCAAGTATAGAAAAAAACATTTTTCGTTGGTGGAAAATCCGAGTTGCATTTTGTGCATTCTGTTATTTTGCAAGAATTGTATCGTTTACCTATTTGGTCATTATGAGTAATGAAATATATAAACGAATGTTCCCACTATTGGCGCATTGCCTCATGGCCACATGTAGTGCATACATACTGTTCATAATCCCAAAATTGTTTATTACAAATCGATCACAAAATGCTTTCCTCGTGTCCCGGATTCATTTGTGTAAAAACGAACAAGAGAGTTCAACATCGCCGAAAGGAAAAAATGGACCATTTCGTTGGCATGCCTTCAAGTCTCTCAGTGTACTGGAATTGCAAATAATGTACCTCCCTGTGACTTGCTTTGGTGGATTCTACTTCACTACTTTGCTAGCAATTCTTTTAATGCCCAAGGAAACCTTCACTTTGTTTTGGATGTTACCAGAATTTTCAAAAAATTGTGTTACTTTTGTAATTGCAACGGCAGTGGAAGCTTTTACTTTTGCACATATGGTGACCTTTAGCTACGTTACTTTTTATTATGTGCTTTGTTCCGTTCCACATTTTGTCTGGGATTTGCTGGAGCCTTTGGGGAAGTTTCAGTCCAGGTAATATTGCACAGAATCATTGTTTTCTCCATTTGTACATATACCTATATTCAACTAGCTTTATGTATAAATGTGCTAACGTAAGGCTTTAAATACATTTGAATACAAAAGTCGCCACGGAACATTTGCAGTCTTGTGCACTGCAATTTTCAGTGCAAATTTGGCCGTAAATAATTTGCCGTTTTAAATTTTCAGTACAAATTTGGCAATAAACAATTTTCAGACTTACAGTTTCAGTACAAATTTGGCAATAAAAAATGTGCAGTCTTAAATTTTCAGTGCAAATTTGGTAATAAAGCAATTTCAGTCTTAGATTTTCAGTACTTTGGCACTAAAATATTTGCAGTCTTAAATTTTCAGTGAATATTTGTAAATGAAAAAATTTTGTCATTAAATTTTTCAGTACAAGTTTGACAATGAAATATTAGCAGATTTAAATGTATAGTGCAAATTTGCTATACGCAACATTATTACCGTAAACTGTTCAGTGCAAATTTGATACAAATAAATTCGCCGCATTTAATCTTCATTACTTTTGCAAGAAAACGTGTGCGGTACTAAATTATTCATGATTTAGCAAATACAAGCTTGATAAACTAAAGTGGCTATGCTAACATTTCAGCAACGAAGTCGAAATTGTATTTTAATAATAAAATATTTGCTGTATGTAATTGGTATAGATTGGATTTGGAAGACGGACAAAGCCCATGGATGGAATTGAAGAAAATTTGTATCGAAATAGATATTTGCAATGACACGTATTCAGCGGCGTGTTATGCGTTGAAGCTAGTCAGCCTCGCTTTCTCCACCTGTGGCCTTGTCGGGGGAATCAAGCTTATTCACAGTGATATGATGCTAGCAGCCATAGGGTTCTTTGTGGGCCTCCAGACGATGATCTTGTTCATTTTTCTATTTGGTAAAGGATACCTAGTCCCGGACACAATCAAAAACTATAAGCACCAATTACAGGATCTGGCCAGTAAAAGTTTATCGAGTGCGGAATTCTGTTTGCTACGAAAAACCCTTTGGGGTGTCAGAGAGAGAAAATTGCGAATTGGGAACTTCCACTATTTGGACCGCATGTCAACACCTGCATTTTTGGATTTTGTGGTGAATAACGTGGTCAACTTGTTATTGGTTTTTCCCTAAATTGTTGTTGTGGCCGTCACTGTTATAGGGTCCGAATAAATCTACTGAAATCTCTCTAGTACAAAACTGAAAGGAAGAGTTTGTTAAACCGTATGTTTGCGCGAAAAAAGCATACCTGGAATGGAAATACATGTTCACGATCAGTTTGGAATTATTATATGCGAGTCAATCGCAACATCACTCTGTTCGACAATATTGCAAGGAATGTCTGTAGGCGTAACTGCTTGAGCTTCTATGATCAATTCTTGTAACGGCGACAGGTAAACGCGCATTTTTATTTCTAGTGTCACAGATAGCCACACAATTACATTCCGTTAGCATTCGACTTATGTCAAAAATTTCAAAAAGTTGGTGTCGGCGTCTGGAGGCATTTCTTTTGCTTCTCCGAGTTATTCGTTAGTAGCTCACAGCTTTTCGTAGTTAGCCATCTGTTTAAAATAATGCCATCGCACTTTGGTTAGCTTTAAATTTGATTTTTACGGTCAACCTGGCTTGTCGTCCCTAACTTCTCCTGTACAAGTGTCTAGACTTAGATGCACATATGTATGTATATACGAGACGCGTCATTGTCTATTTAGTTCAACAATTTCTAATACTGAGTTTTGCAAAAACGAAACCAGTTCTGTACTCAATGTACACAATGCAGCATCTTACAATTAGTGGCCACATGCACAGCTGGAATCACATGAATTTTCCATCCTGGCAGGTTGGGAAAACTTGTCAACTTGTGTTGGTTGTTTTTCAAAAGCAAACGTGTTTAAACGTATTGAAAATAAATTTAAAGTTTAGTTGGAAATTAGTAATTTTAATCGTGGGCGCTTTCGTAGCAACCCCAATCGCAACTATAGTTCTACTTTCCCGTATAAATCACGAGTTGAAACGTAAAAAACTTTCACACTTTACTTCTACTATATAGTTTACATTTTAAGAGTGCAAGCTTCGAATCTAAAATTCATTACAGTGGAGTCTGTACGTAACAAGTCTTTTTATAACAAAATTTCTCTGTAACAACTTTATTTTTCCAGCCATTCGTACATGTAAAGTACATATTTAATGTTCTATATAGCAACTTTTCCCTATACATATATGTATGCCTCTACGCAAGCGTATAATCCTGGTTGCGTTTCCATTTGTTTGCGCCATTACATTTCCACTGGAAATTATATGTAGACAGCATATTGACAGCTTCAAGAAATCAATGAGTTCGGATAATTCATCTATAGTAAATGTCAATACAACGAGTAACGATGGCTGTGCGTATCATTATTATACACTTTGAGAATATAACTGTTATTAACGAAACAAGCTACCAGCATCAAAGTATTCCCAGAATTTTTGCATGGCACCAGCAACATTTAGGGCAATTTCTGCGTGGGATGGTAAAAGAATTTTGTGGTACTCTGTAGAAGCCCTGTGACACTAATTGTAAATTATTAAATTATATACTATATTTCCTGACACGCAGTCAGGATGGCATAAATATTTGTGATTAAGTTGTTATTGCCTCGTGCCTCTTAAACTAAAAGCTTAAACCACGTTACGATATTAAACTGACAGAACCAGGACTGGCATCGGAAAGAGTTCGGCGTAATGGAGGTACAACTTGTTCCTGGTGGCACGTTTATTTCCTACATAATCTTTTATAATGTGCGATGACATACTTGTGCCTACGTATGTCTTCATAGCAAATATTGCACGATAGCCTACAAGTCATTCGTATTTGTTTGACCGTTACTTTTAACACTGAGTTAACTTCATTTGATTTACATTTGCTCGCACACACATTTGAAATTTTCTACGTTTTTTCTCTTATAAAAATGATAATGTAATAATGTAATTTTTTGTGTGCAACGATACTCGTGCGTTTAGCATTTGAGTTTGTATTTGGACACAAACTAGGAGATAATCATTTGTGATCGTATAAATATGTATACTATATACATAGAAATAAATAAAGTTATTCGTCGGGGCGATTACGATCAACCGGATTAACGTTTTCCAAATAAGCAAATAAAATTTAATCGAAAACTGTCATCGCATACACATCGTTTGATTGAACGTTTCATGCTAGTTCGTAATGCCTGTATTTAAGAACACATCGAATGGTTGTACTTGAATCTCTACTGCATTTTTGACAAACCGCAAGAAAAATTGTGATTCAAATTTAAAATTCAAATTGTGCGCAAATCGTTTTCACTACAACCTAAAACCAACCAGCACCAACGTCATATAACAAAAACACATTCTAATTGCACTTTTCAAAAATGACTGCTACAGCTAAAGTGAAACAGTCAGAAAAAGCTGAACAATTATTTTCCAGCCTGTTGACCCCAGAAGTAGTAAATTTAATTCGTCGGGCCTTTCAGTTTGCAGCTCGCTTCAGCTGTCATCCTTACGCTTGGGATGCCAAAAAAAACCTTCCTTGCATGGGAAATAAGCTGCGATGGCAGTTGAATCAATTACTGAATTTATCTTTTATTCTGTGTCTCGTTCTTGCAGCCATCCAAGTATTAAAAGACGATCAATACTCTACTTTCCAGCAGATTTTTATGACATTCTATACTTGCAATCAATTGTTCAATTTCACATTGCAACTTCAAATTATTGTCTACCTTGACGAAGTCGTCCAGCTTGCTGGGCATCACTTGCAATTGTCGAGAGTTTTCAAACGTGAGTTCTTCCATTTTTTAGTCATTGAAAAAATTCATTTGTATTGTTGTTCATGTTGCAGTTTTATTCGGCTTGTATAGCAACAAATTTTTGCGCTTTTGTAGTAACAAATGTTTACTGCTTGTATCCTTAACAATTAATATTTACTTTTAGGAAGGTACGAAAAGGGAAAAATAATAAAAACATCAAGCTCCCAGATGATCCGGTTATTCATGGAAAGCTGTTCCTGGACTTACCGCATTGACGGTTGCTTCATTGTCTGTTTGTCCGCCATCTTCCCACAATCTCCTGAGCAACCACTTTCATGGCTAGTTAACCAGAGTTCTCATTGGCTACTTTGCCTTTTCATTGGTGTGCTTAATTCAGCATGGGTGGCCATAGCGACGCTAATGTACACTGCCGTTTGTGATATCCTCACAGTGACGGGCGTGAGTTGGGCGGGGTTTATACTGAATACGATTTACGAGATGGACTCGGACAGAAACCCGCAGCACACACAAGGAGATTTACGCCACCCGTGGAATGCAATTTGCATGTACAAAGCATTATTCGTATCCACCACGTGGTTTAATTCCGTTCTAGGACAAATTCTTTTGCCTGCACTTCAGTCCATTCCCCTCGCAGTTTGTATCTTCTGCATAGCTGGGTCTCTGAGACTCCTCGGAATTTACCGGTTTGTGCTATCATGCTTTGGATTTTCTCTTATGATGATATTAATAGTGTTTAACCAAATTATGGCGGAAATGTACACGAGAAGCTCCCACGTTCGAAATAACATGAAGCGGCGAGGACGAAGAGTCGGTGGAACTTCTGGGCGGTGGTTCTATAAGTGTACCTGCGGACTTCGAGATATAAAGGTTATTGTACGATCTTCGTACTTTATGGATAAGGGCATCGTTATCATCACTTTGTCAATTTATATTCAAAATGTTGTGTCGTACCTGGTAATGAGAAGTGTGCAGAATGATTAATTAATTGAACACTAATCTTATTTATTCTCCAAAATTACCGGTTTCTGGAAGCGCGTATTTGATCCGCTAGATGTACCCTAGGATAGGTGTGTCCACATTTTTTATTTAATTTCATATTCTGCTCAATGTAAACGTATAGGTACCTACATATATATGTGTACATACCTATTTACATAGTAGCTATATGTACATATATACATATGCATATATGTATGTAAATGTTTATGGTTGAGTATCAGGCCGCCTATGACATTAAAATTCTAGTAGCAGTTAAAACAGCATAAATTATCGAGAGATTTTCGATTTGAGTGCCGAATTGGTGGAGTAACCCCAGTTGCACATTGTACAGCGTTTCTCAATTTAAGTGCCGAATTGGTGAAGTACCAGCAATTTCTCCATGTCCGGTGCTTCGATTTGATTGACAAATTGTTGAGTTTGATTAGATAGTCCTTCCAAAGCTACCAGGATATTAGACTAGTGCAGCAATTATCCAGGTTCCAATTTAGTGAAAAAAGGTCGAGGTTGACGAATACGTCCGTATGATATTGGGAGAGACAATCTGCCCCCGTAACAGAGAGCTAGCTG